>JAMPIV010009903.1:0-16887 GCA_024509875.1 Oreohelix idahoensis
GACGTGTAAATATGAATACTTGCGTTAGTCCTCGCACTATGACTGTTGTATTGGTTTAGATCATGCCTTGTTGTTTTTTTTAATACTTTATATACTACTCGTCAAACGTCAATGGCCACTTAGAAAAACCTTGGTTGAAACCATAAAACAAATCTGATATAAACGTAATTGGTATCAGTCAAAACGGCATTTATTGAATACCAAATTGACATGTCAAGTAAAGAAATGGAAACACACATTCAAACGCAATGAAGCTGTGAAGTGTGTCACAAACCTTTTCAAAAGTCACACAATAGATATTGGACAAATAGACATTTCAAAATCGGGTAAGACCACCGTTTGCAGCAAGGCATTCAAGACAGCGTAGACGCATCGAGTCCACAAGGGTCCGAAGAGTATCCTGAGGAACAGCTTGCCATTCCTGAAGCAGAAATGCAGTCAGCTGTGCAACATCCATTGGCAGGGGGTGATTTGTTGACAATCTTCGACCAAGGACGTCCCGGAGGTGCTCAATCGGAGAAAGGTCAGGTGAATGAGCTGGCCACGCCATCCTGATGATCCCATGTTGCTGAATAAACTCATTCACCACACGAGCTCGATGGGGTCGAGCGTTATCATCTTGGAGGATGGCATTACCACCTATGGCCTCCAGAGCAGGCTGAACAATTGGTCTCAAGATTTCGTTCTGGTATCTTGGGCCGGTCAAGTTGCCTTGGATAATGTAGAGTGGGGTCCTGCCGTGTCTGTAGAAGCCTCCCCAGGCCATGACAGAACCCCTACCATAACGATCCACCTCTCGAATTGTGTCATCAGTAAATCACTCTCATGGTCGTCTCCAAACTCGAATCCTGCCATCATTGAATGACACAGTGAAGCGAGTTTCACCAGTGAAGAGAACTTGACTCCATTGTTGCCTTGTCCATCGGAAGTGCTCGCGACACCAAGCAACACGGGCTCTGCGATGAGCAGGAGTAAGAGGGATTCTGACTGCAGGACGTCGAGCAGCCAGTCCAAATTCATGTAAACGTCTGCGAATGGTGCTTTGACTGACATTAACGTTTACAGTTTGTCTCAGCTGACATCTTAGAGTGGAACAAGTCACTGTTCGATGGCGCAGGGCTGACAACAAGAGGTACCGGTCATCATGTCTATTAGTGCATCTAGGGCTACCTGGCCGGTGGCGATCCTCCACACTTCCTGTGGCCTGAAATCTCTCCAAAATTCTTTGGATAGTAGAGTGTGACACTGCAAGCCGTCTAGCAACCTCACGGACAGATAAACCACTTTCAACCCACGCTATAGCCCTCATTCTTTGTAAGGTGTCAAGACTTCTTCTCGGTGGCATGGTTTTTGCAAGTGATGAAACTACCCTAAGTCTGCTGATTGTAAAACAAATTAAGAGTGAACTCTGTTCACGAAAAGTCGCCATTGCACGTGGAATGTCAATCAGCACGATTACTTCACCTGTTTGGTTCTACGGAAGTTTGAAAAAACAGATTAAAAATGTGAATTTATGGTCAGCAAACCAAATTGCACGTGATCACCATGGTTGTCGGTGAGTTGTTTTTAATGCTTAACGTGCATAGAGGACTGTCAGAATAAGATTTTGCACCCATTTTTACTAAAAACTTCCTTCATTTAATCATTCTATGCGCTTATATAAAAGTGTATTGAAAATTATAGGGTGGCCCTTGACTTTTGACGAGTAGTATATTAGCTGTTCAAGTTTAAGAAATACGATTTTTTATTCCTTAGCAACGATCATCGTTATGGAAAAGGGTAGTCCAATTTGGAAACACATTTTCATATAACAGATGTTGTCTTTTGGAACATAATGTTGAGAGACTCGTTTTGTTTTAAAGCCAATGCATGTTTCATGTAGCAATGTAAAAATTAATTAATGGCTAGTTAGTAGCATTAAATAGTTCCAAGATATTTGCCCTGTTTTTTTTTTTTTGTAACACTGTATCATTAATAAAAATGTCAGTAGACCATATAAAAAAAAAAAAAAAAAAAAAAAAAAAAAAAAAAAAAAAAAAAAAAAAAAAAAAAAAAAAAAAAAAAAAAAAAAAAAAAAAAAAAAAAAAAAAAAAAAAAAAAAAAAAAAAAAAAAAAAAAAAAAAAAAAAAAAAAAAAAAAAAAAAAAAAAAAAAAAAAAAAAAAAAAAAAAAAAAAAAAAAAAAAAAAAAAAAAAAAAAAAAAAAAAAAAAAAAAAAAAAAAAAAAAAAAAAAAAAAAAAAAAATATTGAACAAAACTTTGTATGTCCAACATTCACTTAACTATTCGTATCCGTATTCGTATTCGGCCGAATAGTTCAACGCCTCTATTCGCTTTCGGCTGAATAGTAAAAATCACTATTCGGTACATCCCTTAATATATATATATATATATATAATCTTAATTAGAAATGTTGACATAAAAGAATGTGTACCATGACGTTATCGTCATCCACTCCTTGCTCGATATAGAGTCTGGGGCCACCTCTGCTGTTGGTTCCGTGTGAGGAAACCCCCCCCGAAGTAGTCACCAGCTCTTGCAGTGGTGGTTTATACGGCAAGTTCTTTGATTTGATGAGGTTGCGAGCCTCATATATGTAGCAAAATATGCGAGAATAAACGCTCAATTCAGTAAGATTTAGGCATAAAACGATAATAAAGACATTTGCCCGCATGTGTCTGACGGTTGGCCTCTTCGACGCCAGCAGGCTGCTTTTTGCACAGTGCTAGGCCTATAGAACGATTTCACGGAAAAAGTCTGACACGCTTTAGTTTCGTTTTCGACAAACACTACTAATATTTAACTTTTGCCCAATCTGCTGATTACACTTTGTAGTCTAGCCTTACAATTAACTATTGGCGGAAGCATACCGCAATATAGCTATCTGAAGTAACACTTTCTGTCAACTTTGTAGCAAATTTAGTAGTTATCCTTACATTGTTTCGTAGTATTACACGATACAATGCTAACTAGTAACGCAAATTCTTAAACCCGCCCCGTCTACACCCCGCTTCGATGACACAGTCTGCAACGCATATATACACAACTGCAGACAATTTTATTTCCTCCTAAAGCAAGCCAGTAGTTATTTGATTTGAAAAATACATGCTCCAAGATGAAGGAGAGGAAAAGGCATTTACCACGCGAGAGTTCCTGCTCATGTTTTTTTTGGTAACGTTAGGGGGACGCGAGCTGGAAAAAGAGGCAGGGGGTACATTCAAATTCGCTTGGGGTGAACAGAGTATGAATGGGACAGGGGAACGGTAGGAGAAATGTAATCCTAACGTGATATCTTTTTGTATTGGGCATGACCAAAGCAGACGGGCCAATCGACCACCAGTTATTCAACATTATTTTGGGTTTTTCATTCAAACTGCATTTGAATTCAAGTAGTAGAACGTTACGATTGGCTAGGCTGGTAGATATTAGCAAAAGGCTTTGATTATTCATTGCCAGTTGAACTAAAATTTGTATACAGATACGCTGAAAAACAGCTGTGTTAATTTTAAACTTAAATAAAGAATAAATTCACAGTCTGTGCAGTTCGGAGGAAGCTGAGGCCATTTCTTCACCAAATCAGCGTCATTTGTTTATATATTTCTTGATTGTGGTAAGGATATTTTATGAAATTTAATATGTTTTGTCCAACTACAAAGTTAGATACTGCTATTGGGGAAAAAGTGAAGGACATGTCGGAAGCAGACATTGTTGAGTCCACACATTAAACGGTATCTGACTGATGTATGTTGTTATGATTATGTTGACATATTATTGTATTAAAATAGTTTAGCAAGCCTCTGTGTTCAATGAGCACTGTTTAACATGCCTGAAGCAAATATAAGTGAAAAGAAAAGAAGAGAAGATCATATCACAGGAAATGTGGTTACTCCACATTATTGTATGGAGGAAAAGTATGTGAACGTACAGTGGCGTATCTACTATAAGGACTTGAGGAGTGGTCACAACCAGGTGGGAGTCCTGTACAATTCGGGGCGAGTGCATTTGTAAGGCACGCGAGGCTGACCCCATACCCACGTAGGAAATTAAGTGTTAGAATAAATGATCAGAGATAAAAGGCCAGGGTGTCCTTTTGTTGCAGAAGGTCCATGTTCCTGTTGCCGGCTGGTGACAGGAAACCTGCTGAGTGCTTATAAACGCCAACCAGTCTCCAACTAGACTTATATGCTGTCGAATATCCAGTAGGAGCTTTGGCGAGTGTTGAACTTGAAATTTCTGCAACTACCCATTGAATTATCTTACAACAAGGACTCCCATGTGAAGAGTAAAACATATGGGGCATCTCTGACATTTTCTTGTGTTTCAAAATATTACACAGGAATATTATGGGGGTAGGATGAACTACAGCCCTCATATACAGTGACTCTCTCGGTAGATAACTAAAGTGAACTAATTTAATATTTCATACAGGAAGGACATTTATAATACATAATAACTTTTAGTTATTGGGCAGATTGTCCCAACATTTTTAATTGTTCTTTTCTGTAAACTATCTTGTCCTTATTTTCAAAGACCTGTCCACAAGCTATGAATGGACAGGCAAAATAAATTGTAAATATTTGTTCAAAGAAAAACTTAACTGCTAGTTATTATCTTCTTTAATAGAAACTTAAAGTGTTTGATTGTTGTGTACCATCATTCATTTCTCCCCTAGACACTAGGTACACCATACACCATACACTAGAGCCAGAAGATTGACCGTGTGAGACCTAGGGAGGTAGCGTTAGGTTCTCTGCATATAATTCATCATCATCATCTATAGAGTCAGAGACCTACATGTGCTTGACCTCACACGGTTATAGCAGACACCTTTTCATTCTTTTTAGGATACCATCATAACCTCCCCAGCAAAATCAACTTTGCTACAATATACAACTGTAAATTAATAAGTAATTCATATGTCAAATGCAAAAAAAAGTTAATAAAATGCACGTGTTACAACTTACCACAATATATTTAAAAAAAATTGTAAAGCTACTTCTAACCTATTGAATTGTCATCTAATGGCATCCTTAGTACTAATCATTATTCTTGCTGTTTGTAATTTCCTGACGAAGGTAAGGAATGCAGTGGGGAACTCTTCAAAACGCTCTAGATTTTAAAGTTGAATATTTGCTTACGCACAATGTCACCTTGTGAGGTTCTGTTGGGCGAAACCCAATCACAATTTTAGTTTAGTTTGATTTCTAATTTCGACCAAACCACAAGGTAAGAAGTATCAGTTTTAGTAAATGGTACCACCGTCTTTCATTCTGAACATCATTGACGTGACCATATAAGGTTTTGCCCCGTAAACGTTTTTTTTTTTTTACCAAAACCATTATAACATACAGCCTACCTTTAATTATTTTATCTGATAATCTCTTCCAATGTTGCACTCTCTTCCCATATTTGTTTATTAGAACAAGATATCTTGCATAAGGTTGTTAAGAGACTTGTTGGAAATGATTTCGTGATACGTCTGGTGTCCAGATGGTTAAAATCACGATAACCGTAAGGTTGGGCCGTATTTTGCACGTCGCTCCCCCGTTATCTCTGAAATGACTATCCACTCTACCACTACCAGACTCATTCATCAGATGAGCGGAAGGAATTATGTAATTTAGGGTGCGGAATAGACGACTTAATACGTCTATCGCTGGCGTTTTAAGCAAACAACTCAATGTGGCATTGTTCGCCGTCTGTGCTAAACGCCGACGACCACAGAGGAAAGAAAAAACAGGTCAGGAAGGTGGTAAGCCGGTAAAAAACCTGGTTTCAACGCGAGAATAAGATAATATTATTTGATGAAGGCGAATAGTACTATAACGACCGGTAAATAATGTTAGAGAGGAATGTCGCACAGGAATGGACAGAAAAAATGAATCGGATGAATATCATCCTGTGACAAAGACGCTGGCGATGGATAGGCCACGGATTGAGGAAAGCTGTTGATAGCATTACAAGGCAGTCATCGTTCTTGAATTCCCAGCAAAAGAGAGGCAGAAGTAGACCAAAAACACAGGGAGAAGAGAACTGGAAACAGAAGTGAATATAATGTGGAACATATGGAAATAAATTAAGCTGATGGCATGCGTTTGTTTAGGTCCTATGCTACGTGGGGAGCTAAAAGCTGAAGGAGACCAGAGACCACATAGGGAAGAGAATTGGAGACAGACGAAGGGAATGAGGAAGGCATAGGGAGATATTAAGTTGATGGCACAGGACAGGAAGATTTGACATAAGTTTGTCGAAGACCTATGCTCCTTCGGGAGCTACAAGATGATGATGTACTGTGGCTTATGTATTTACCAACACAATATCCTGCATTATTCACAACATGGAATTACGGTATACTGAGATAATCAATATGGTATAGAAGTCCCAGGTGCACAGGAGAAAGTGTAAACACAATGAATGTCACGAGAAAGGACTCTGAGAAAAAAAAAACTGAGACTCAAATGGAATGAAGACGCACCATTAAAATCAAAGTAAAGACATACGTGTTTAAAGTCTATCTATGGGTTTCGTACCAGCAAAAGATGCACAAACATCCACTGAGGCTATAGGGCTTCGAATTAAATACAGCAAAATTGTGACTTTAGCAACTTCTTCAAGTTGACAGAATGAATAAAACCAGGAGGCAGACAAGTGGAAGGCATCACCCAAGTGATAAAATAAATACCCTGAATGCACTAGAGGTCTAAAGTGACAATCTGGTCAATGTTCTAACCAAACAATAGAACGGTAAGAGACACGCATACACATTAAGATAGTGGCTTTAACAGTGTCACGATGATGGTGTCATTGTGGTGGCAGTGCTGATCATGAAGTAAAATCAATGGGAATAGTGTTATGATGATGATGTTACGGTGGTGTAATAAATTGCTACTCTTTTGCTTTTACTTATGCCATAATGCTGGCGCATGAGAGCCGTAAGTGCCAAAATTAAACCAACACCCGAGAAACAGAGAGTCCCCAGATGGGATTCGAGGGGGAACTTTTTTTTCCCCTTTAATCGCTTTATCAAGTTTCATGCATCCCACTACTAATGGCGGCGATGATAATGATGATGGAGATAATGATTATGACGTGTTTGCAACGTAAAGTTCCCGCGGAATCTCTCAAGAGACAGAAAGAATAGGCCTGCTGCATCCTCAAGCATGTCGTCTTCTTCGTTCTTTGATCCTTAGCCACCGGCTGTCAAAGCAGTCAGTGGCCATCACGCCTTGTGGCGTCTTGTAGAACAGAAAGAAACTGCTCCCACTTTGTTTGATCGGCGGCCATCCTTCATACAGTGCCCCAGCTCTGGTTCATTCTTTGTATCTCGGCCTCCACAGTTCTCCGCCAAGTTGTATTTGGTCAGCCTCTCTTTCGCTTTCCTTCAGGGGCATATCATAGGTGTTCTTGTGATGGCGTCGGGGTCTCTTATGAGGACGTGGCGAACCCAACTCCAGTGTCTACAAGCTATGATAGTGTGCAGGTCCTGGCAACCTCCCCATGTAAAACAAACTGCCACAGAAATAAACCACTGCATCGCTGCAAAGGCAAGTTCCTCCTTAGTGCAGGCTTCCAGCAAGAGACCAGGTTGGACGGGTGGCTCCATGCCATGTGAGAAGATGAAATGATGATGATTATAATGATTTGCAGCAGGAGTAGGGGTCACCCTTTTGTAAGTTAGACATATAACATTTTTTAACACTGAAAACAAAAATAAAATTGAACGATAGTCGCTATGTTAGCACATCAAATGGCAACCGCAGCTGGTTACATTTTAATGTAATTATTTGTTTGTTTTGTTGAGTTACGTGTTTGACTCATCCCTTCCTTTCAATCTGATTTAGTCGCTTTCTGTTTCCGGCCACAGCTACTATTCAGTTAGCCACAGTAATGCAATATCTGGCTTGGACATTATGAGGTCAAATGAATCGAGCAAGAATAAAGAGACAATGGTGACAGTATCTCATGACGCCACCGTTCGGCTCTGGAACATTGTTACATGTAAAGGCATCAGCTGTGAGAGCAGCAAAACAATTTACACTGAATTTGATCCGAAGATGAAATACATAGAGGGGTCCCTAAATGTGCAAGAGAATCAAACCAGTCTTAAGAGAAAGACAACCAGAATCATTACGGCCGTCAAGGTATTTTCCTTTGGAACCACAATTATAATTATGAAAACTGTGTGAAGAATAAAGTTGACGTCCAGGCCTTCATCGTCTACTTGTTTTGTTGTTGATGATGTTGTTGTTGTTCTTGCTGTTGTTGTTGTTCTTGCTGTTGTTGTTGTTGTTGATGATGTTGTTGCTTTTCTTGCTGTAGTTCTTGTTGTTGATGATTTTGTTGTTCTTGTTGTTGTTGTTGTTGATGTTGTTCTTGCTGTTGTTGTTGTTGTTGATGATGTGGTTGCTTTTCTTGCTGTAGTTCTTGTTGTTGATGATTTTGTTGTTCTTGCTGTAGTTGTTGTTGATGATGTTGTTGTTGTTCTTGCTGTTGTTGTTGTTGATGTTGTTGCTGTTCTTGCTGTGGAAGATGTTGTTGTTGTTCTTGCTGTTGTTGTTGTTGTTGATGATGTTGTTGCTTTTCTTGCTGTAGTTCTTGTTGTTGATGATTTTGTTGTTCTTGCTGTAGTTGTTGTTGATGATGTTGTTGTTGTTCTTGCTGTTGTTGTTGTTGTTGATGATGTTGTTGCTTTTCTTGCTGTAGTTCTTGTTGTTGATGATTTTGTTGTTCTTGCTGTAGTTGTTGTTGATGATGTTGTTGTTGTTCTTGCTGTTGTTGTTGATGATGTTGTTGCTGTTCTTGCTGTAGTTCTTGTTGTTGATAATTTTGTTGCTCTTGTTGTTGTTGTTGTTGATGTTGTTCTTGCTGTTGTTGTTGTTGTTGATGATGTGGTTGTTGTTGTTGATGATGTTGTTGTTGTTCTTGTTGTTGTTGTTCTTCTTCTTTATTCTTCTTCTAGTTCTTTCTTCATCTCCTAGTTATTTATTTTCCTTGTTTCTTCTCCTTGTTTGTTATTCTTGTTTCTTCTTGTTTCTTCTTTGTGTTGTTTCTTCATCTTGTTTCTTCTTCTTCTCCTTTTCTTCTCCTTATTTATTCTTATTTTTTTTCTTCTTGTTGTTTCTTCTCCTTATTTATTCTTATTTTTTTTCTTCTTGTTGTTTCTTCTTCTTGTTTTTTCTTCTTCTTGTTTCTTCTTTTTATTTCCTCTTCCTGTTTCTTCTCTTTGTTTCTTCATCTTCTTGTTTCTTCTTTCTTCTTCTTGTTTATTCATCCTCTCGTTTCTTCTTCTTGTTTCTCCTTCTTGTTGTTCCTTCGTTTTGCCTCTTATTATTGCTTCTTCTTTTCCTTGTCTCTTCTTCTCCTTGAATGTACCTGCATAGCACTGTACTTTTGAAATATGTAATGTATTTGTTTGCTTAAATGTGATGATGTGTATGAGAATGAGCAGATATACATTTTTAAAGAAGAAACAAGCAGATGAAGTAACGACGAACGAACGAACCAACAAACAAACTTTTACAGAAGTGCGTAAGAAATTATTATTATTATTTCATTTTCCCTCAAGAAAGTACGGATATAAGTGAGAATGTGTTTATGTAATTTGTGTATTGATGTTTAATGACACATTCAAAAATGCAGATTAATTGTTGATGAACACATGAGTGAGTGTCGGGATACAGAATGAAAGATAAAGGGCTGGATGGTCGGACAGACCTGGGTCCCAAATTCTTTACCCTTTTAAATAAAGTTATGTCCATCTATCTCTCTCTACGATTATAAAACAACCATATCGATTGAAGGTCGACCTCTTTGCAATCTACGTTTTGCTGATGATATCGATCTTATAGCTGGAACAGAATCAGAACTTCAAGACCTTACCTCTAGACTGGAGAAAGTAACAAGAACGTATGGGATGGAAATTAATATATAAAAAAGCAAGATATTGGTGAATAGCCATAAGAAACATGTTCCGACCAACATTACGTTAAATGGGCAAACCTTAGAAGAAGTTAACACCTTTAAATATCTGGGGTCCACTATATGTAGTTGTTACCGTACTATTACGGCCACCACGAATGTTATGTCCCTTTTTATTTGACCACTACAAATGTTAAGGTGGGATTTACGTATGACATGTAGGAACGTAACACTCTCCTTGCTGTGTACTGTTGTAGTCCGTCCGACCTGGGAGAAGCAGCTTTGTTATGCATGAATAGCTCACCAGGCGTTGAGGCGCTGAAAAGGGTGTCATGTCGACATTCGAACATCAGACGTTTCTTGTATGTAAGGTACTCGAAGATTGTATGGTTGACAAGTGAGGTGGGTGTGTGGAGACACGAATGCGTATAGGATCTTTGAAATGTAAACAAGGCACCCACTCACTCAGATGCAGTAGTCAGTAATTGTAGAAAACTGCTGGAACTTTCAACCATTTAATTACGTGACACAGTGACATCAACAGGTACAGTCAAATGGACGAGAATCAAGACACATCATGTATATTGGATATGACTGGCAAAACATCTGGTAAATACGGCTTGAACCACTCATCTATAAGGACGTTATCGACAATGGTCTGTCCTTTAATAACTGTTCATATGTGGTAATAATTAATAACATTGAACATCATCAGTTCCGTATAGCTCATGGGTATGATGCTAATAACGCTGGCTTGACAACACATTCTTTTCCTACTGTAACTCAGAGCCCCCTGACTGAACGCGTCAGGTAGTCCTTAAACAAATATAGTTGCTTAATATGGAAGTCTGTGAAAGTGATAGTAATGTCAAGACTTTATCTGGCTTCACCTTTCAGGTACTTCTTCATCTGCTTAAAGTTATAGGCCGTAATGACGGGCCTTATAATGGTTGATAAACAACTGTACATTTTTCCATAAGCACGTATTATCTTTCATGCTGAAACGTACCGCCATCCTGCGGGTTTCATAACAATATATGGTTATTATGCTTCTATAAGTACTTCGACGAATAGACCTAACTGGCTACGTCAAGCACACATAATGGACTCTGGATCACAAGAACTGTGAGCGCTACTCACAGGTTCATACTAAATGTTCTGCAAACTTTGCGTAATAATAAAGTAATTTTACCTTGGACAGAATTCCAAACACTACACAATAACACCTGTCGTCATTCCAGACGAACAGAATAACTCTGGGGAATCACTAATATGACAAGACTATCTTTTCCCCAGATAATGCAGAGAAGACACAACGGACATCTTCGTCCGGCAGAAACCAGCTCATAACTCTCCCAGACGGAAGTCTGTTCCGTTCGCGCTAATAACTAGCGCATGCGTAGATAGACAGATTTGAGAACAGTTAACTATCCCGTCTTAAGAAAGAATAAACACAGGGAAGGTAACCCCTAATCAACCTATGTCAGGGAGTTAACATAGAGTTCTGTACCTTCGACCATCAAAAATATTAAATAGATTTACATCTTCTGGAACCGACAAAAATGACGGTAACAGACGTGATGGAAGATCAAATAAAAAAATCAAGACAAGACTTGAGATGGCCTCAGCTGCCTTGACAAGGCTGAATGTGATCTGGAAAAGTAACATCAGTTTTCCTGTGAAGATCAAATTATACAAATCACTTGTATTATCTATTCTCTTGTATAGGTGTGAGGGCTGGACATTCACTGCAGATACGGAGCGAAGGATTTAGGCTTTCGAGTATAAATGTTATAGAAGAATTTTGCGCATTTGCTATAGAGCACAAAACAAATGTCTATGTTAGAGAGAAAATAAACACGTATGCAGGCCACCAAGAACCACTTTTGTCAGTAGTGAAACATCGAAAGTTTGCCTGGTTTGGGCATGTAACTCGACATGACTCCCTTTCGAGAACGATTCTTCAGGGAACAGTCGAAGGTAAACGGAGAAGAGGAAGGCAAAGAAAATCCTGGGCTGATAACATCAAAGAATGGGCAGGGCACGGTTTTTCCTCACTTGTACGCATTGATTATGTTCGAAATCATAATTTAAAAAAAAAAAATTTTTTTTTAAATACTTACTTACTTACTTACTTAGTCGTTCCCCTTCTACCGTGAGGTGTAGAGGTTTGGAAGAGAGAGCGCCAGACTATTCTATCGGCTGTCTTCCTCCTGGCCTGGTTCCATTCTAGACATTTTTAAATATATAAATTAAATTTAATTAATTAATTAATTAATCATTTTTTTTAAATTTCATTAAATTTTATTTTATTATAATGTTTGTTTAATGAAAAATACTTAATTTTGATTATGATTGCATATTGTAAACGTACGCTGTTATATTACCTTTATAATGTTGCCCGCCTTCATATTAATGCTTTAAGTAACATGTGGGAATGACAGGATATAGTATGCAAGATGAATGAGAGTGGAAGGGCAGAATGTTAGACGGGCCTGCGCGCCCAATTCTTAACCCTTCGAAAATAAAGTTTGTTTGTTCGTTCGTTGTTTCTTCATCTGCTTGTTTCTTCTTTTTGTTTCTTCTTCTTGTTGTTCCTTTTCTTGTTGTTTCTTCATCTCAATGTTTTGATCTTCATCTTCTTGTTGTTTCTTCTTGTTGTTTCTTCTTCATCTAGTTGTTTCTTCTTCTTCTTCTTCTTGTGTCATCTTCCTCTAGTTTCTTCTTCTTCTTTTTTTCCTTCTTGTTCATTCATCTTTTTGTATCGTCTTCTTCTTCTCTTATTCTTCTTGCTTTTTTTGTTTTCTCACAGTTTTATTTTTCTTCTTCTTCTCTTTCTTCTTCTTCTTCTTCGTCTTCTTCTTCTACTTTTTCAAGTACCACACATCTTTACGCAGGTATGTATACCTCTCTTCAGCTTTCTACATTACATTTCTACATTTTCCACTTACTACAAGGTACAAAAGAAGCTTATTTACAGCATATAAAACTTACACAACCTTCAAAGCACTCTTCAATCAATAAAGAAAGATATTTTATCGTAAACATATATGTTTAATTACTCGTTTTAAACATATAACATAATTGGCATTCATTTTTTTGATGTAGCAAAACTTAAAAAAAAAAATTATGGGAAGAGAAAGAGTTAATGACCATAACTCTTCTGGAGTTTGGCATTAGGCGTAAGACTGCCTAGGATGAACTTATGAGAGGATGCGTCCGGTGTAGATACAACCAGCGCGTAACAATAAAAATTAGCATTCATACCCTTCGACGTTTACTGAGGGAGAATGAGAACCTATGGGTTTGCCCAGAGTGCAATGATGTCGATTTTGAACAACAATAACAATAACTCTTCTGGAACGTTCTAGGTCAGTCCTGAAAGAGACGTGCTAGTGACTGGGGACTCAAAAGGCATCATCAGTGTGTATGACAGAAACACCCTGGAGAATATAAAAACTATACTGCGACATTCCAGAGGGATAACGACGCTAGATATCTTCTCACACACGTACTCAGATCAGAGAGTTACGGTTCGTATGGGCCTTTTTGCTGACTTCTTTTGTGTATTCTTTACTGTTTATTTATTCTATCCTGTATATAAAATCCCAGCTTTTTCTGTCAGTGCGTAACGCTAAGGGATCCAACCTTGGTTGAAAGTTAGACATTAAGTGTATTGTTTCCCTTATATGTACTCTCCCGAAAATAGTAACACGTGACAAAGAAAAGTGCCCAAGTGTTGGTGTACATGCGTCAATAAAATGTAACTGTGAACGTTTTGCGATAACCATCAACTAATCTCAGGGGCAAACATTTGAACATGTTTGAATCTTTTTGAACGAGCCAGTCTTCTCTCGCGGACAGCTGTACGTCGCATGCGCACTCTCTCGATCGAGAAATCCCAACAATGTAAAAGTACAAATTAAAACAACAGAAAATCAAGGCACTCTTTTCATGGACAATCGAATGTTCACAGCTAACATTGTTTTTCCAAAGGTATCTGAATAATTAAAATTGCAGTTAGGTATTGGTGCTCTTGAATTTTATTCCCGTCTTATGACGGGCTTTTACACTAGTTTGTAAATAATCGTGTCCAGAAATAGAACTTATAAAAAAGAGAATAGAGGTATTAGCAGAAGGAGAAGGCAGAATCATGGTGTTAAAAGAACCATAAAGCCTTTTGGCATATAATACTTAACTTTTTTATCCAACGAGCTGTATGGCGCGCCATTTCATGGTGCTTTTTTTATTTATCCCAAGGGCCACGTGCAGTTTCTCCGGGGGTCTCTGATGAGACAAAGAAATTAATATGACTATCTGTTTCCTCAGGACATTTATGTCGTACAAATGCGTCTATTATTATGGACATCATGAAAGGCCGCTGGCTTAACATCATCATGTAAAATACATTGCTACAGAAACCACAGCTGTAAGAGCATGGGAATGTTTGGTGCAGGTTTCCTGTAAGGGGCGGACTGAAGTGCTAGCTCCATGAACCATAAGGAACAAAAATGAAAATGAATGAATTACCCTCCAGGTCCGCCTAGTAAAATCTGGTTGGTTATTGATTTTCGCCATATCGTATTCAGTTCAGAGGAGTTAGAGTTTCTGTATGTGCTCTTTTCCTTAGTTCCTCAAAAACCGTATTCATTACTGCCCCCCCCCCCCCCCCCCCCTTATTTATGTCTGCATAAGCATGCACACACAAAGCTCACCAAGGAGCATAGGCCTTCAACAAATGTATGTCAAAGTCCTCTGTCACGTGCCATTTTGGCTCAAGGTCATTCCATGTCTTTCTTTGTTTATTCTCATTTATTTTTTATTCTTCCTTTTTCTCCGTCAAAAAACAACAGGGACAATGAAAATTAGCAGACCACCAGGTCCACGTAACATACAGTCACTACGCTGGGTTTTAACAAAAAAATGTGTTTCAATTTTTCCGTTAAATCTTCTATTCTCTGTAAAAATGTTTGTGGTACCGGTACTTAAACTTTTGAACTGTTTTACGCCTGATGTTGTTTGACATGTGTCCTCTGAGCAGTAGCAGTATTAAACAATTTTAGTTCTAACTATATGCTGTAATAGTGAAAATGGTTTTAGGAGTAAAATTTCTTTAGCAGTAATTAGTGATTCTATAGTAGTCAGTAGTAGTAGTAGTAGTAGTAGTAGTTATACTAAGTGGAAGTAGCAGGTGATTGTAATAGCTGTCCCAGTATTTGAGAGTAAACAAAAGTTTTATAGCAGCAGCAGTAATAAATATTCGTAATGATAGCAGCAGCTTGCAGCAGCGCTAGTAGTAGTAAATTAGTTTTAGTGTTAACCTGTAGTGGTTTGTTTTAGTAATGGTAGTTTTAGGTGTACCTGTAGTGGTTGTAGTAATGGTAGTTAGTGTACCTGTAGTGTTTTGCAGTAATGATAGTTAGTGTACCTGTAGTTGTTGGTTTGTAGTAATGATGTTAGTGTGCCTGTAGTGGTTGTAGTAATGATAGTTACTTGTACCCTGTTGTTGGTTGTAGTATGGTACGTTATGATGTTACCTGTAGTGGTATGTTACTTGTAAGTTTGTTAGCTTAGTGTTACTTGTAGTTGGTTGTAGTAATGATAGTTACTTGTAGTTGTAGTGGTTGTAGTAATGTTGATAGTTGTGTGGCTGTAGTGGTTTGTAGTTGTTGGTAGTTAGTATATTTACCTGTAGTGGTTGTAGTAATGATAGTTAGTTACCTGTAGCAGGGTTGTAGTAATGATAGTTAGTTACTGTAGTTGTTGACTGTAGTAATAATGATAGTTGTAGTTGTGGTGGTTGTATGTTACTTTAAGTTGTGGCTGTAGTTTGTGTTACTTGTAGTTGTTGGTTGTAGTATATGATTAGTTAGTGTTACATAGTTGGTAGTGGTTGTAGTATGATAGTTAGTGTTTTTGTAGTGGTTGTAGTAATTATAGTTAGTGTACTTGTAGTGTTGTTTTGTAGTAATGTTAGTTACTTGTATTTGTAGCGGCTTGTTTAATGATCAAGTTAGTGTAGTTGTAGTGGTTGTAGTAGTAATGGTAGTTAGTGTACCTGTAGCGGTTTGTTGTTACTTGGTAGTTTTAGTGTTTATGTTACCTGTAGTGGTTGTTTGCTGTAGTATAGTGTAATTACTTTAGTTGTGTTGCTTAGTATAGTAACCTTGTAATAGTTGTGTACCTGTAGCGTGGTTGTTTAGTAATTGAGTTTTAGTGTTGGCTGTAGTGGTTGTAGTAATGTAGTTGTTGTTCTGTATTATGGTTTGTAGTAATGTAGTTAGTGTTACCTGTAGCGGTTGTAGTAGATGATAATGTTATAGTTGTAGTGGCGTTTGTATAGTAACTTTGTCAAGTGTTGCTAGCTGATAGTTAGTGTTACTGTAGTTGTTAATGTTAGTATATAGTGTACCTGTAGTGGTTGTTTAGTAATGATGTTTAGTGTACTGTAGTTGTTGGTTGTAGTAATATGCAATTAGTTAGTGTACCTGTAGTGGTTGTATGTTAATGACTTTAGTTAGTGTACTCTGTAGTGGTTGTAGTAAAATGATAGTTAGTGTACCTGTAGTGGTTGTAGTAATGTTTTATAGTTAGTGTACCTGTAGTGGTTGTAGTAATGTATAGTTAGTGTACCTGTTGTGGTTGTTAGTTATGGTATAGTTAGTGTACCTGTAGTGGTTGTAGTAATGGTACTTAGGTGTACCTGTAGTGGTTGTAGTAATGTTGTTAGTTTACCTGTAGTGGTTGTAGTAATGTTAAGTTTTCAAGTGTATCCTGTCGCGGTTGTAAGTAATGTTATGTTAGTGTAACCTGTTAGTTGGTTGTAGTACTCTGGAAAAGTAAGTTGTTTTCCTGTAGTTGGTTGTTAGTAATGGAAAGTTTAGTTGTTAACTGTAGTGGGTTGTAGTTAATGGTATACGTTAAGTGTACCTGTAAGTGGTTGTAGTAATGGGTAGTTTAGTGTTACCTGT
>JAMPIV010009904.1:0-54605 GCA_024509875.1 Oreohelix idahoensis
CGTAGGTGAGTGAGTGTCAAGTTGACCTGGAGACAATGTTTTGACTGTTATAGGTCACCAGGCATAGAGATGCTGACAGGGGTGTCACACAAAACTCACTCTCAAGTGTGTATACGCTTGATATCTATAGATTGCTTCAAGAGGGGGTGGTTGATGTGATATGTGGATAAGTAATCATCAATAGATGGATGCGAATGCGTGTATAGGTTCTGTCAGGCCACAGTCCATCCACACAACCACATGTAGAAGTCAGTAATTGTGGACAACAGCTGACGTTTCATTGATTTATTGACGATACAAGACAAGGTACATTCATCATCATATAAATAGTCAGTACGATACTTGACGAAAATCAGCATAGCAATGGTGAATAATATAATTGGCATCAATGCATCATAGACAACTGTAGATATATTCAGGTGCTGAAACCATCATCCTTTTCTAGCTACAGCCAAGATATCTAGATGTAGGAGATTAAATCAACTCTCCCTTTCTGACCCCCAGCAAGACAGACATATCTTCTGGAGTACATCAGGCAATGTCCTCTAAGTTCCTTTAGTAGCAAACGTGTCAAACCTTGACCGACGTGATACCGCCGGAGCAACAGAGTTCAACAACCAGATAGCCCTTGGGGAATGCACCAACCCGATGCACAAAAAGACATGGTGATTCGTGAGCTGAAACTTCTCATGACAGTAGACTCTTTCCCGCCCAGTGGGAAAGTTAGCAAACAGACTACAAAATGTCAATCATAAAAGCTGGCGACAATAATATGAAGAGCAATTACCTTTCTTCAGAAATAAACTCCACAACTCACACGCCTCCAGGCGTTTAGAATCACATGGGGGAAATCATCTGTAGATAAACTAACAACCCAAGAGGACTTCCATTCCCCCGTCAAAAATGATCACGGACGCTGAAACGCATCTCACTCTGATCAAAACCACTCTAGACTCCTCGAACGGAAGTCTTTCTCCAACCACCTTAAACTCGACACATGCGCAGTAGCGCTTGCCCCTGAGCTAAACTCAAACAGGACGATGTTGGACACATACCAAGCAAAGATACTGACCAAATCGAGCCTTATATGGTCAGGGAATAAAACATCACCTCTGGTTGCAAACAGTCCAAGAAAAGCTGACCTATACGAGCCATATAATGATAACAACCAGACCTAGATCTAATAATAGACCGCCAGGTTAAGACACAAGAGCGGGTAACAACCATTGTAAAAATGTAACCTCAGATAACCAACAGTAATGTACCTTTGATTACAAAAAATTAAAGTGTACAAACAAGACAGGTAAATATATATTGACTCAGAAAAATCTGTGCGTAACAGTCAGTATTCCTGTTATTAATCTGTCTCTTGAGAAACCTCAGGAAACTAAAAGAGCACCCCCCCCCCCCCCCCCCCCCCTCCCGCCCCCCCCCCGCTACCCCCCCCCCCCCCCCCCCCCCCCCCCCCCCCCCCCCCCCCCCCCCCCCCCCCTCCCCTCTCCCCACCTCCCCCCACCCCACGTCCCCCCCCCCCCCCCCCCCCCCCCCCCCCCCCCCCCCCCCCCCCCCCCTCCCCGCCCCCCCCCCCCAAACCCCCCCCCCCCCCCCCCCCCCCCCCCCCCCCCCCCCCCCCCCCCCCCCCCCCCCCCCCCCCCCCCCCCCCCAGGAGTTTAAAGACAAAGGAAACAAAAGAGGGCTAACACAATTTCTTACTAATCTTGCATCACAATCAAAGCCTAACCTGAAATTCCAGATCATTACTTATCGTTCTTGAAAAATAATAGAAAAACTTACGCGGTAAGCGGTAAAAACAGCTGCATGTTGCCGCCATGCTCCTTATGGAAGCGATACGCGGGAAAAGATGAGGATAATTGTTTACATGCTGTCTCTCGGGAGAGCCAGCAAGCATCCAAACTGATAGATTATTGCTAATTCGCTTTGTGAACACAAATAGTATTCTATAGGAGAAAAAACAATC
This sequence comes from Oreohelix idahoensis, assembly GCA_024509875.1. Classification (NCBI taxonomy): domain Eukaryota; kingdom Metazoa; phylum Mollusca; class Gastropoda; order Stylommatophora; family Oreohelicidae; genus Oreohelix; species Oreohelix idahoensis. The sequence continues at coordinate 1,979 of JAMPIV010009904.1, forward strand.
TGCTTTTCCACGTCCTCTCTTGCAAGTAAAATACAGAATACATTACCGCCAACAAACAACAAAGACAAGCACTGTCACGGGATTTGCCTCGCCGCCCTTTTTGCTCAGCAGTAGTGATCCACCATGGCCAAAAGCCAAGAGTAACTAAAATGGGTCTTTCAAATGGTGAGTCTACTTCGCACAAGATTACTCTTGTGCAGAGCTGTAGACAGGAAGGGGTAATGAATGATTTCTATCTCTAAGGTAGTGATCAACACCAGATAATTCAGAAGTCAAGAACAATGCTTGCATAGAGGAGAGAATTATTAACTTATATCGATCATGCATCTTTTGTGAAGTTTTAAAAGCATTGGTTTGGCTTGTCTCGAGCCTCCAGCTGGTTTAGTCCAGCGAATTTCCCTGTTACAAGTATTTTTGGCTCCATGGTTGTCCACTATATGTATGTTAAGATTTAGATTAAAGATGCGCTCTCTATCTATAAGAACTGAATCAATTATGAATTTGAAAAAATAACATATAATAATTTTAATAATCAATTAGTCTTTAACAAGTTAATATAAATCTGGATGACGATGATTTTAGGGGTTTCAAGAAATTGTATTCACTGAGACTTAATTGAGGACTGTTGATTATTGTCCGTTGCTTTCACCTGTTAACAAAAACTTAATTGGCTGAGTAATGTAATGGGTTGTTGTCAGGTCTTTTGTGATAAGGATTCTTCTCTAGAGGCGTCTAGATGAACTTCAATCCTAATGTCAAGGTGGGTGTTTTCACAACGTGTCCACTGTAGGTAGCTGGTGTCGAACCCAGCTTCTTGAATCACAAGATAGTGGCGAAGATTCTAACTTCAGACTGGTCTGGTACTAAGAACCGTCTTGTAGCTTCGAACCACGAACTTTAGGAAAAATAAAAGAACAAATGCCTCTGCTAAGTACGTTTGTGGGCTGAAGAATAATAGGCGCATTTTCTCACTGTCCAGCTTCCTATGTTAGCCTCTCTGAATAATTATTCTCCCTGAGTATACACAGTATAACTCATGGAATAAGACTAGAAATCACCGTTATTCTTCTAGTTACTTTAATGGGGAAAATGTGTTTGGACAGCGCGAGTGCGATGGCTGGTTTCGGAATTACAATTAACAAGGTACATATATCTCTCAAAATGATACAATACACTTTATGCACATGTGATATAATCACTACTCCTCACTGCTCCTTTCGAAGTCTAGGGTCGCTTCTGCTTTCGCTTTCCTGAGCGAACTAGCATAAAGCAAATACCAGTGCTTGCTGTAGTGGTTTATGAACATACCATTTTCATATACTGAGGTTGCCAGCCTCCTATGCCTTGTATAACCACTTAACAAGTACAGACATGTCAAAATTCACTTGGTAAAATAAATGTTTACACTCACCCCAAATTACTTGGGAACACAATCCCCTGGCACAGATGAATGGACACAGCAACTTTGATTAGATGCTTCGAACACTAGGTCGGGGAAATTTTGGTATTCCCCTTATGACGGGTGCTCTGATTCCTTAAGTTTCCAGTCTTGGACATTTAAAATTGCGGGTTCTCTTTTAAATTATAAAGACGCCCAAATACTTCGACCTGTCACTTTTAATTCTGGAATTCTTTGTCCGATCCTTCTCTCTGGCTAATGGGAGTTGTTACGTGACGTTTGTTGAAAATGCAGTCTGATGTATGTCTCCGATTTCGCTACATTATATTTCCATATCTCAGTCCAAGTCCCAGATGGTATTTCCGACAAATATTCCAATGAGAGCCAACGTTTATTCCGGCTCTCAAATTAAACCAATCCTGTCTCTTTAGAACTATGTGGGTCGGCGTGTTAAATCACTACTATCCCCCGCGTGTTTTAAAATATCAATTTTAAAATTTAAACTCGGGACCTCTTTCAAATATGGCAGTAATACTTCCGATTGCATTTGTACAAACTCACAAACACATCGGTGAACTTATTTTCTGGCTAATACCTTCCGTCCATATTGTCTCCCCTGTCAGGTTATCCGTACTATTGCTACAGAGATGGCCCAGCGGAAGTGATTACATATTATTACCACTGTTTGCGTACATCTCCCAGACGAATTTCTTAGATTATGTGGGTCGGGCTTGCTTTTCTTCGATCGTACTACACCACCTTGTGTCAACAATGACCGTCTCTATCAAAGGTTGCTAGACGACTTAAGTGGTAAAAGTATATTCTGCTGACCTGTCTAATTAGCCTTCACATAGTGAAACGTAAACAAGTCTGGGAATGACTAGACAAGAATGTAGGTGCATAAAATATGCCAAATAATAGGCCGATGAGAGAGAGAAAATGAAGAAATAAGTTGATAATGCAGGAGAGAACAAAAATGATGTAAAAGGACACAACTGATTAACTGATTTCGTCACAAGCACTCACATACAAGCCTCAAAAACCAACAGAAACTTAAATATTTGTTTAAAGACCTGTAAAGAATTTCGCAGGTATATAAATAAGTCACAATTTTCAAACGAACGGCGTTAGTCATAACAAGAAGGTGGCAGACAGAAGAAAGATGGTGATGAGTAAAAGAAATAATCACCTGGCATTCTCCCACGGGTTCATGTGACTTGTCTTTACAAAAATTTGCCAGTGGACTTTCACGCAATTTCTGATACCGAAATAATCAATGTTTCGTTTTTCGGTTCGATTTTAGTTTCCGTTACCGAATAAATGTCTCGCCTTTAAAAAAATGTTCTTTTAAAATAGAAATGTAATCATGTAAATATATAGATCATCATTAAACGAAGTACCATGCACTGTTTCGTTAAGCCTGTTGTTCAGTGCATCCAATTTCTTAAGACTTTTCTACAAAATTGATTTCCTTAGCCCTTGACTGTTCCTAACCTGCCCGCAAGGCAACAAGTGTGTCTATCTTGTCTGGTCCTTACCTTTCAACCTGTCCGGCTTGGGAGACCCTGCTGGTAGCTAAGCTAACTGGTGAAGCCGGCATAGCTCTTGGGGGTCATGGGGACACACAAGCTCCTCTACCTCGCTCCTCTACCTCGCCAAAGAGGTGACACGGCAGAGGAGGTAAATATATGCAACTATTTCCAATGACCAACCTTGCAAGAACTACTTACTCGGAGAAACCATGAGGACATGACAGGCACCATCATTAGCTGGCCAGACGATGCCCCATTTGTGGGTTGCCCATGTCCCTCAGAAGGCAAGAACCCGATGCCATCACGAAGAACTAGCTATGCTATGGATCCGAAAGGAAAAGCGAAAGGAGAGGCCGACCAAAAACAACTTGGCGGAGGACTGTGGAGGCTGAGATGCAAAGAATGAACTAGAGATATAGGGGACTGTACGAAAGATGGCTGCCGATTGAACAAAGTGGAAGCAGTTTGTTCCTGCACAACAAGACGCCACAGGCGTGATGGCCACTGACTGCTTTGACAGTCGGCGGGGTTAACGATCAAAGAAGAAGAAGAACCTTGCTTGAAATAATGTGAGGAAACCTCAATCACTGTAGTTGACCTAGCTAATTTGGAGCTTGCTAGCCATGTGTGACCGGGGGGTACAGGAACTCACGGCATCATTTAGTCTATGTGTGGACCGTTGTGGAGTGTGTAAATGCTTATGGTATCATTCAAGTCATGAACTCTCTGGAGATACTGCCAGAGATTGTTTGCTTCTTGATGAATATTGTAAACCAGGTTTGTTCCAGAAATTCCTCTGTGATGTTATTTTGTGGAGTGTTAATTATAGCATACACTGTATAACTTGCAACATGAGTTAGGCAAGAAAGTCTTCAATATCTATCATAAACTGTTTATTTCATATTTACACTCCAGACAATGCAGCATTTTCTATATATTTCCTCAATCACCACATAGATTCATTTTAAAGGCTATTTTCTCCCTGTGGCCTATCCACGTTGGGTGAGTATTTTGCTAGAGTCTCTATTTTCTTTATTAGTTTTGCTTAGGATGCCTTTGCAGGGCTCCGTTTCATACCTTATAACAATTCAGTTCGTTATCTGTGGATTTAGGCATTTCTGGCCTAACGATATATTAATTCATCAATGTTGTTCGTTTTGTTACCGCCATTTTCATATGCAGTAACCTGGCCTCAGCTTGTATCCGTTGAAATTATATGCACTTAGTTCTATGTGACTCCACAACGAAAAAATCCTGAAATATAAACAAGGTCTCACTCGAAGCTGTACTTACTGTAACATAAGAATTTTCAACATAATAAATACAGAGCTTCTGCTTTACTGAGTTGATGTCTTGAAAACTTCAAGACCAGCAGTGTACGTCCATACAGACTGGCTTTTCGGGATCAACTAACTTTCTCAGCTCGAAGTTTGCCTTCGCAAGAGTGGTGCGGGCTTTACCAGCCTTTTGGTTGGACAGTCTATTAATTCGTTATTTATTTGATTGGATCTCAAATACCTACCGAGGGCTGTTTTGTTTCAGCTATTCTGATTTTCGTCATCGGTTGCGGAGCAGCTCCCGCCAAAGGTCAGCGTTTAGTCGCTATTTAACCTAATGCCAGTTTCCATCTGATAACCGCGTATCTCAATAAAACCTCGTAACTATTCTGCCTAACACTTGATAGCCAATAACACGAATGATGCTATGGTATCAATAGTGGGCCATCCGGCGACACATGTTTTGGCCGATCTTAATCCTGCCTTCAGTATTGATTTTGCCCATTTTGTAAAAAAAAATTATTCTTCTTCGCTTTGTTTTTTGTGTATTTTATCTTTCCTCGTCTTAAATTTTCTATGACATTTGTCCGTTGTGGTGAGTTGGGTGAATTAGAAAATAGATACAGAGAATGGACAAGAGGTATAAATCTCTGTTTTGTTTTTTTAAACATCAAATATGTCCCTATCCTAGTATATAGAATATAAATATAATATATATATATCTAGATATGATATGATTATAGATATATATATATAGATATGATATGGTATATATATATATATATATATAATATATATAGAATATATATATAGTATATATAGTGTATATATTATATAGATGTGTTATATATGTAGTATATATATATGGTGGATATATATATAATATATATATATTATAAAATATATATATATAATATATAATAAATATTTATAGTATAATAGTATTTAAATATATATATAGTATATTATATATGATTCCGATTTATAAGTATATCAGCATCTTTTATTTTCAAAAATATGTATTGGGACATTACATGCAATACACACATGTTACCGTGTGTGTGGGAAGGTGTATATTTTTTGTTTACAAAAACGGATTTTTTTTAAATTTAATGATGAAAATTGGGATCCCGTTCAACAATTCTGATGGGTTATGATTAGGATATATATTGTTTTCTATTCCAAATAATATGAGCAACTGCCGATATGGGAAAGTGGAATCACACGTGTCAAATAATTGTAAATGTGACTTATCATAATTATCAATTTTGCTTGTATGTTTAAAAAAAAAACCAAACAAAAACGAGATAAAACCTACCAAAACAAAAACAACAAATAAAAATAATATTAAGGGGAAGGGTTATATAATTATGTCTTTAAGTTATGTAATTGATTTTAATAGATATTTAATTGACTTTCACCTGTCGAAAGTCATATGTTTTGTAAGAACAGCATCAGACCTTCTTACAAACGGAGATTCACTGTTACGAGTCGAGTCATTCAAACTTAGTTACCACGCGTTATAACCGTACTACATTTGTATAATAACATGTATGCTCATTTCTTTCATTACAGAGGAAATGAACCTGAGTATCGAAAGTTATTTTACCTTGACATTAGTGTTGATGACCTTAAGTATAAGAGAATGTCAAGGCCAAGGTAACACTTGTGACATCAACTCCAGACCACATCCTCAGTAAGTAATTTGTTTAATGTACCTCTTGTCGCCTTCAAGTCATTTGTGCTTTCTACTGTTGTCTTAAAATTTTATAAATATACTCAGTGGTGCTCTGGAGTTGTATGAGTAACATGTGCGATGATAGTTAATGACATCTGATGGAAGATGCATCTCCGAAGTGAAGGGCAGATTAGCCAAGGCAAAAGCCGCATACTAGAAAATGAAAAGTATTATGAGCAACAATTCTTTGTCAATTGAAATAAGAAAGAGAGTTTTTCAATGTTATATAGAAAAAATCCAGACATACGGAAGTGAGTCCTGGACTATTATTAAACAAGTATGAAAAGTTTCACCGCTGAGTTAGCATAGTATAGAATAACAGAATATGATGAAGATAATGAAATATGAACAAACATGGTCACAGGGAAGTGACCAGAGTAATTAAGAGGAATGACCAAAGACTAGAGTTACTTAGAAGTCACGTGAGTTAGTGACGTAGGATCCTGTATATAAGGATGAACAGAACGACATACGACTTCTTCTGGTACTCTCTTCTGGTATGCCCTCTTCGGGTACAGCTCTTCTGGTATGTGTGCAGACGTGTAGTATTCCTCCAACTGTCAAAACCCGTGGCTGTAACCCACGCCACCATCTGTGGTATCAGATGTGACTGTTAAGGAGACACCAGTAATGACTTTCGTCAAGCATCCAGTCTACATCAAGTGACTGTGAGTCAGTCCTTTGTATATAGGCAAAGTTTTGTGCAGTAGAAAAGTGAAAGGCGTCAGATATCCTTCGCAAATTAGAGATCGTGTAGAAGTTGACCTGTATAAGAAGTACAGAGACATTTTTGTGAAGAAAACTATCTTACAAACCGATAAAAGAATACTCTTCCGTGGTAGCCGTGTTCACAACGAACATTCAGTTACATCTAGATACGACTAGATACAGATAGAGACTGTTCGATGCAGTTATATGAAGCTAGAGAACTTTTGATGAATCATGACCAATGAAAATGGACAGAGAGAGAAAAACATTCAACAGCAATTTATCTGTAAATACGTTCATCTAAGAGACTTACATAAAGTTTCGAAAACACCACTGCTCTTTTAGTACATAAACCACGTGAATGTTCGTTTCGTCTGAAAGTGAAGACAAAGTATATATTTAGCGAACATCTCTGAAGGAAAAAAAGAACGTAGTTGACAATACGAATCACAGGACGACACTGACCGTCAATGTTGATAAGATGCTCACAAAAGCACTTATAAGTCACAGGGATGTGGTTTTACGGAAGATTGTTAAAATACTATGGACAGCTAAAAATAATAACGAGAATGCTCTAAAAGAGGCCAATGCGTAAAATAAGCTTGTTCCTCGTGTTAGAAGGAAGCAGCTAACTTTCTTTGGGCATGTTATGAGAAGAAGAAAGATGAAGTATATCGTGACAACAGGAAAGGCTGAAGGAAAAAGAGATATACAACGACAAAGACAAAAGATACTGGACAGTTTTATATCATAACAAGGAAAGAAGTCAACAAAAGAACTGATAAATAGTTCTGGAGACAGGAAGTTCTGGAGATACATGATCGCCTACTCCACCAGGCATGGTACTTGAAGAAGAATAAGAAGTTAAACAAAATGAAAAAAAATGTACGTATAATACATTTCACGACCCGAAGACGGCGATGATAATGATGATGATGATGATGGTGGTGGTGATGGTGGTGATGGTGATGATAATAATTATTATGGCGGTGGTGGTAATGGTGGTGGGGATGGTGGTCATGATGATGACAGAAAGTTTTACACGTAATACAATTTTCCAGAAATCTGCGGCAAATATTAATAGATTTTAATATAGGACATGGTTTTAACATTAGCAGTACAGTTTCACAATCTTTTAAAATTAACCCAATCAAACATATCCGCAGCGCACTAGTCTGTACACCACGTTATCAATTTCACCGGAAGAATCGATGTCTGCTAATGTCGGGTACAATATTTGTAGTTACAAACACAAACATTCATATTCCGATGGCTAATCAGTAAATCAATTAGGTTTAAATTTCGTTCTAAGCGATGCACAAACTGTGTCACACAAATTTAGACTAGCGTACGTATTTTTTCCATTAATATATTATCTCTAAAACACTCTTATTGCTTTTCAAAATCACAAAATCATTATCTTCAACCGAAATCACACTTTAGTACATTTTTTTCCTAGATAAAGAGTAGAACAATAATAATAAAAGCCCCCTACAATCATAACTGACTATGGGAATGCGCCCCTGAGGTGACAGCCCTCAGCTGCTTATTTTCCTGGTGTTCCTTTCAACGCTTTATCTTCTCTTCTGCTTGTTGTGTGAGTTTCTTTTCGCCAAATCTGAGGTGGCGCCGTAGATAACATCGCCACTTGGTGCGATCGGCAGCTTCATCCTCCCAGGTTGCTGGATCTATGTTCAGTGCCCTCATGTCTCTCTCGCACACATCTTTGAATCTCAGCTGCGGTCGCCTAACTGTTCTTTTGCCATCTGCCAGTTGTCCATAGAAGATATCTTTCAGGATGCGACCATCTTTCATGCGGCGGACATGGCCAAGCTAACGTAGTCTTCGCTGTCTAAGCAGTGTATACATGCTTTGAAGGCCAGCACCTGACAACACCTCGACATTTGTCACTTTCCACGAAATGCCGAGGATGTGGCGTAGACACCGTAGATGGAAGGTATTGAGCTTATCATAAGTTGTCCAGGTCTCGCTGCGATGTAGAAGTGTGCTGGTGACGCAGGCGTTGTGTATCGCAGCTTTGGTCTTTAAGCCGAAAAACATACGGAGAAGAGAACTGAAGACAGAAAACAAAGACACGAAGAAGACCTTAAGCATTTGGTTTTGGTTTGGTTTTGGTTTGGTTTAGTTTTAAGGACTACCTTCATTGCACACGGACTACTCCATCAGTGCTCCGATCTCCTGCCTTAGATCACACAAGGAGGATCTCCGCACAGTGCACAAACTCTGTAGCACCAGTGAGAATCTGAATGTGTGTATATAAGAATCACACATTCTATAAATATTTTTTGGGTCGGTAGGTTTCATTATTTTTACATTTTGCCAGGGTAGCTAGCGGCTGTATGGCCTACTCTTTACAATTTCCTACTGCCGAGATATTTTAAACGTGCGCAACTTGCACACGGGACCTCCTGTTTTTTCGCCCTTATCCGAGAAGGTTAGGCATCCGATCTCACTATCCAGGAGATCAGGGGAGTATGATATCATTAGCAACGACTGGTTCTGAAAGAAAAAAATGTCCATCAATTAAATTCCCTGTACTGGGAGCGAATCCGGTACTTTTATAATAGACGCCATACCTCTAAGCCACTCCGATCCTCAAACATGACATAAATTTGTTGAAGGTCAATGGTCCTTTTTGGAACCGAAAGGTAAAAAATGAAATAATCTGACCTGTGCTTTTAGTATCAATCGTGTAAACACAATAAGCAATTGAAGATCTTTTCTGATAACAGGGGAATATGCGGGCCCAGGCTATCTCGCGCTCACAGCAACCTCTGCTTTCTGCTGAGCCAGGCCTACCCTAAACACTTTCCAGGCAAGCGATCTGTAGACAGCAAAAACTTCGTGGACAAGATTTACAATATACCGTTGTCAATCCTGGCAGAAATTGACATTAGTAACGACAACTGGGATGCCTTCCTGAACAAACAAGGTAAGCTTTAAGTTAGCAGGTAACTGGTTTCTCTGGCACAAAGAGATCGTGACTTCACGAAAGAGAAATGCGTGTATGCAAGAGAAAGTCAGAGTGTATGTATGTGCACCAACATCGTTAACATCAATAACCTTCAGCTGTCCGTGGAGCGAAGGTGCCCAACTAAAACATGCCCAGCTCTCCCCTGTCCTGTGTCATCCGCTTAAGGTTTTTCCGTCTCTTCTTTATCCCTTTCATGTATGTCTTCAGTACTCTTCTCCAGTGTTTTTTCTATCCCTCTATTTTCTCTTACGACGGGGTTTCCAGAACAGGGGTTGCCTTGTAATGCTATCAACTGATTTACTTAACGTGTCCTATCCAACGCCAACGTCTTCTCCTTACCTCTTATTATTTTTAATATTGTTCATAATAGACATCACTGCACTCGGGGCAAACATATATGTCATGAGTCACCCTCAGCAAATGTCGAAGGGTATGAATGATGATTGTCCCTATAACTCGCTGGTTGCATACACGCCTGCCCTATCCCATCAAGCGTTCATCTATGCTAGTTTTAACCTTGATACCGAATTCCAGCAGTCCAATTCTTGGTAATTCATGGATTACCCTGTCGGTCTCTAACAGGCGAAAAATAATATCTCGAGACTATTCTGTCAGCTCTCTCATCACCGCGCACCCCTGCAGGACCAGGACAGCAGATCCACACCAGTCCCTGAAGAGTTGAGCCCTCTCTGTAAGTTTTCATGTCGTAGTTATCCATCTTAGACTTCGAGAGGCATAGACTCAGAGTCCGATACAATAACTGCCCTGTTAAATACGGTTTAAAATAGCCATCTCAGAGCTCCAGTAGCTGCCTGTTTTTCCATTCTCATGATGGAAATTGTTGTCATTTAAACTAAGCTCTATTCAGGGACTACCCTGCCCCTCAACCTACCCGACAAGTCAAATCCTTATTTCTCATCAATGGTTACTATGGCATCATCATCCCCAGCATTATTATTTATCAGTTGATTTATAGTTCTGCTTTTCCATTGCATTAAACTCTACGCTCTCTGTAGTAGTTTGTCCAGTTCTTTCTCATTCTTCCGTCCCACCCGCCCCCCTCCCCCGTCCCACCCCCACATTGTTTTCATCTGCGACGATCTGCCCAATAGTTGTTTATGCCTGTGCCACCCAGGCACCGCCTGATACGGTGCCAGCTCGCAAACATTCTTCTTCTTCTTTGATCCATAACCACCAACCGTCAAAGCAGTCAGCGACCATCACGCCTGGTAGCGTCTTGTAGGGCAGCAACAAATTGATTCCACTTTGCTCGGTCGGCGGCCATCCTTCGTAAAGTGCCCCAACTGTGGTTCATTCTTTGCATCTCAGCTTCCACAGTTCTCCGCCAAGTTGTTTTTGGTCGGCCTCTCTTTCGCTTTCCCTCGGGGGTCCATAGCATGGCTGTTCTTGTGATGGTATCAGGGTCCCTTCTGAGGACGTGGCCAACCCAACTCCAGCGTCTGCCAGCTATGATGGTGTGCATGTCCTCCTGGTTACTCCGAATAAGTAGTTCTTGGTTGCTGATGGTGTTTGGCCAAAAGATTCGGAGAATTTTCCTTAGGCAGATTGTGTGGAAGGAGGACAGTTTCGACATTTCCTTCTCTGTTACTCTCCAACATTCCGCACCATAGAGAAGCACAGAAAGTACATAGCTCTCATACAGTCCTAATTTGGTGTTTGTGCTGTACTGTGAAGACTTCCAAATGTTGTTGAGAACAGCAAAGGCTGTTCTCGCTTTATTCATTTTGTTGTTAATGTCCTTGCTTGTTCCGCCGTCAGGTGTTACTATGCTTCCTAGGTAAGTAAATGTGTCTGTCTGTTCTAACTTCTGGTTCCTTACTGTTATTGGCTCAGGATTGCCCACATTTAGTGTCATGACCTCTGTCTTCTTAAAATTGATGTTCAGGCCAACCTGCTGGCCGTACTTATTGAGTCTATCGGTTTTGTCTTGAATGTGTTGAGCTCGCAAACATGACATCATAAAATACACTGCAGATCTCACTGGCGTGTAGGAAATGATCATCTTGCTGAATATTAAGGCACGGACGGTGATGTAATACTTCCGGCAGATGGACTTTGCTGTGATAAACAATTACAAGGAAATAATATCTTGGAGGAAACTGTAATGTAAGTTCTGTGAAGTAGTGAGACTTGACCTGTCTTTCAATCTTCTGCCCATTGAGAGTAATGTTAGCAAGATCTGCTTTCACTATGGAGTTGTTCAAGGAGCACCACTTCACGCATGCCTTGTTGAGATTACCCTTTCTCGTCCCACAAGAGTTTACAAACCCCTTATAATTATTTCTCATGTATTCTTTTGGCCATTTCCTGTCTGTCGGAGCCAGTCCTGTACATGAGTTATGTCATTTGCGAAAGTTAATGTTAGTCTCGGCCCTTATGGCTGAACTGCGGCTACTTTTACTGTGTATATATTAAATAGCACCGATTATAATGGAGAACCCTGGGGCAATACTGGGTATTTGTTCATTGGTTCATTAGTACATATTCTCAAGCGAAATGCAATGTATCGCTCCGTCAAGACAGCCGCTATCCATCTGGCTAGCCATGAATTTATCCCACAATCCACGAAACAAATATATCAAGGTTGCAATGACCACACTGTTGTATGTATCCTACAGGTCAATTGCCATAGCAACCGTTCCTTGCTTAACTTGGAATCCTTCGTAAACAAGATATGCAAATGTACCAGCGTTACCTCAGGTGACCTTCACTGGCCTGTAACTACCCAGGTTGTTTTTGCAAATGGTGAATTTTCCAGATGTGCCATTACTTGTCTCACCACTGTTCTTTCAAGTAATTTGCCATAGGTAATCTGTGAGGTGATAATTCGATAGCTGCTTCGCAGTGTGTGATCTTCACCAAGTTTAGGCAATGGTCGCTGATAACTGTATAGCCAGTCTTCCGACATCTCGGCATTCTGTATGCTGGTGTTGAAAACCCTCACCACATTTGTAATGCTTGTGTCATCGAGTTGTTTTATGTGGTAGTACTGTACACCATCAATATACGGGGCAGTGTTTCTACAGGTTTCTAAAGTACACATTTCCTGTTTCATTGGTTTTGTCAGGTTATTTCGTGCGTGTGTTTGAATGCAGTCTTATATGAGAGAGAGAGAGAGAGAGAGAGAGAGAGAGTGAGTCAGCGAGTGAGAGAGAGAGAGAGAGAGGTGCATGTAGGAAAGATAACCAGAGACAGAGCCACGTGTGGTTTCTGGGAGCCTCTAACGAGACGGACAAAGTATATAAATTTTCGCTAGCGCATACTGTACAAGGTGACTACTGGCAATCTTATCAGGTAAAACAAGTTGCCATAGGAACCACCAGTTCAAGAATACATGAATCCCTCTGGCATAAGCTATTGGCAAGAGAGAGAAAGAGAGAGAGAGAGAGACAGACAGAGAGAGAGACTTGAAACGTCTATATTTCAACTGTGTCACCGGCAACCTCTGTTTCAGACAGAAGGTGTGTGTATGTGTGTGTGCGTGTGTGCGCGTGTGGGTTAAAGAAAACGGGAATGAGAAAGGTGAGAGAGAGAATGTGCGAGAAGAAAGAGACAGTATGTGAGTGTTAAAAAGAACACGTGTGATAAACTTCACGTGCGAGAGAGCAACATGTTTATGTTTCGCAGAGGATATGTTATGGAGACAGAGAATGTATGTAGATGTCTTTATTGGTATGAGTAATAAAATGCGTGATACAAAGATGAATATCATGTGTTATATATATATATATATATATATATATATATATATATATATATATATATATATATATATATATATATATATATATATATATATATATATATATATATATATATATATATACACACACACATACGCAGTTACACAATTGAAGAACGACCGATTAGCAGAGCAGGTAGCGTAGCGCAGTGGCCTCTCGCTGCAAAGGTGCCGTGTTCGAAACACGATGACGTCACGCTCCAGTCTTCCCAACTATAAATGGGTACCTGGCTTTAGAGTTAGGGAACGAAAAGGCAGCGAGGAAGGGAACTAATCACCCCCACCTTACGATGCTGAACCTAGTATAGTGAAGTCTCTAACACTTCGCTCCCTTATGGCAGTATCTGCTGCTGGACTACCTCTACATATTTGAAAGATAAATCTAAGAATGTTAGAAACAAATAAATGTCATCTGACTTTCAGATTTTTAGTTTGTGCTTCCATAACACAACCTTCTCTACAAAAAAATCATATCCCCTTACTTGATTCATATTTCACAGAATATCCATATGCCTTCGTGAACTCTGGAGCCTTCCTAGCAGCTGATGAACTCGAGTCTTTATATGTCGACAGTCAACCAGTCTTTGCAGACATCAAGGGAACGATGCCGTCCTTATTCCAGTTACTGAGAAAACGAGGTGATCGCTTGAAACGATCCGTTCCCCAGTCTAGCATGGTCTGCGACTGTTGCTACAATATATGCACTCCAAGACACCTCGCAACATACTGTTGAAATGACGTGGGAGCTGTTTTGCTTCGCCTTGATCAATGATTCTTGTGTCTGTCACAGACGCTGGTTAAAGCATCATAATAAAACGTTACTGGTCGTCAAGGGTATATTCTTGATTACTTATTTTGATTACCGCGTTATATAGTTACCTGTGTGTTTTCCGTGTTTGTTACTAGTTGTTTTCTGCATGTTTTCCTTGTTTGTTAATATCTGTGAAGCTTCTGCGTGTGTTACCATCTTGTATTTACCAACGTTTTCAGGCTTTTGTTTATCTTTCTTGCCGTTAAATTGTGAGTAGGTTTAACGTGTCTGTGTTCGTATTTGTGTCCAACGCCGTGAGTGTTCAGAAGGCCTGAAACTAAGCGTACACAAACCCTACACTAGTGACGCAAATATATATATATATATATATATAAATATATATAAATATATATAAATATATAAATCTATATATAAATATATAAAAATATATATAAATATATATAAATATATAAAAATATATAAATATATAAAAATATATAAATATATATATATATATATATATATATATATATATATATATATATATATATATATATATATATATATATATATATATATATATATATATATATATATATATATATATATATATATATAAACATCACCCCTAGTGTGCCGACGGTCAAGATAATATGGGCCTAACACCATATTCCCAATATGCCTCAATGGGCGGGTAACGGGTTCCTTTACCTTTACCTTTTATATATATATATATATATATATATATATATATATATATATATATATATATATATATATATATATATATATATATATATATTCTTCTTCTTCTTCCGTCCTTAGCCACCGACCGTCAAAGCAGTCAGTGGCCATTACGCCTAGTGGCGTCTTAGGGCAACAGCAGATAGGTTTTCTTTGCCATTGTTTCCCATCACGCCTATTGGCGTCTTTAGGGCAACGGCAAATCAATCCATTTGCTGCTGTTTCCGTAATCGAAGTGACTGGCAAACGGGTGATCAGCCCGTTGGTATATATATATATACTGCTCAAAAAAAGTTAAAGGCCACTTTCAATTTTTAGATCATTTCAACTAAGCTGTTTTTTTTTAAACCTGAACACTCAGTCAAACAATTTTGCTGCATTTTGTTGCATGCTTAAACAATGTTTGTTAATCTGACAATAAATCAAATCTGTGTTACGTGTGTGTACCTCCAAGGTCAATCAAATGCACGTGGTGGAAAGGGAAATAATGCATGTTTGAAAATGCTTCCTATGGCAAAGCCTGTTGATAACATTGCTGAAATTTGCTTTTCACGTGCAAGTCGTGACTATAGTGAACACATTTCACCCACTTTTCGGAAGGAACGGGCAATGAGTATGTTTGTAACATTTACCATTTTAGCAATGGGTCAGCGTGTCTTGCCGTCTTGTGGTAGACCTTGGACGTCCTGACCTGCGTTGTTCTGCGACACTGCCGGTTGCATTATAACGATCACGCAGAGTTTGTATGACAGAGTGGGCAACTCCTAATCTCCTAGCAACTTCTCGCAGCCCTACATCATCCTGCAGCCATGGCATCGCTCTCCATCTGTCAACATTGGTCAAGCGTCTTAGCTGAGCCATGGCTAAAATGGTAAATGTTACAAACATACCTATTGCCCATTCCTTCCGAAAAATGGGTTAAATGTGTTCACTATAGTCACGACTTGCACGGGAAAAGCAAATTTCAGCAATGTTATCAACAGGCTTTGCCATAGGAAGCATTTTCAAACATGCATTATTTCCCTTTCCACCACGTGCATTTTATTGACCTTGGAGGTACACACACGTAACACAGATTTGATTTATTGTCAGATTAACAAACATTGTTCAAGCATGCAACAAAATGCAGCAAAACTTTTTTGACTGAGTGTTCAGGTTTTGAAAAAAACAGCATAGTTGAAATGACCTAAACATTGAAAGTGGCCTTTAACTTTTTTTGACAGTATATATATATATATATATATATATATATATATATATATATATATATATATATATATATATATATATATATATATATATATATATATATATATATATATATATAAGTTTCACTACGCCCATTCAGAGTTATATGACAACAAGACACACAAACGTGAAAAAACTATGGTAAATTGTGTATGGGTCTGACCAACACCCAAAGTTATGTTCTATTTGTTGTTTATTATCATTTAAACTTGACAACATCGAACATCTAAAGAAAGATCAAATAAATCAGAATTTACATGCATAGATAATAAAAGAATACATGTGCGCTTCCCCCCCCCCCCCCCCCCCCCCTTTAATTGAGAAGAAAAGAAACCAACAAGTTAATAACCGCAAAGGTTAAAGGTTAGCACTATGTTACAGCAAGACAGTAAAGAAAGAAACAAAGTTCCTACTAAATGTTATCCAGTAAAGTAAACAGGTTTAAGCAAGGAAAATAATGGATGATACAGTTTTCTGTAACTGTCGTGGTTGAGTAAAGTGTAGAGTATTTGTCGAGTTGGACAATAGTAGTGAAATCGACAAGGGATAGTGGACTGACAGAGTTATAGATTACACACACAGAAAGGTGTAAATAGGAGATGGACTTGAGACAACCTGGAAGAAGATTTACCAAAATGATCTCTCTTTCCAAGCCTCAACTCACTTTTCACTGTCTAAGCATCTCCGGCTCTCACTCTTTTCTCTTATCATACATAGAGATTCTAGTAAAGAGCTAAAATGTAAATATGGATGAAAGGGTCGGGAACAGCGCATTAATAAATGTGTAAACTTTATTAAAGAAGAAAAAGCATGGAATTAATGCATATGATCATACACAGCATAAATTACATCAATAATCAAATAATCATCAATAGTCATCAATAATCATATACACCAACAATAATGCAAATACACACCCACAAACACACACACCACCAACACTCATAAAACCTGCAGAACACGGAGAAAATAACTAAGCTGTCCGATAGAGGGTCCGCTTTCGGGGACTAAAGGCGCTAGCTCCAGGAAGTGTCTTACCGATAAATATCCTTCAAGATGACTGAAGTGAAATACCGAACTTTCCTTGTCGGGCTAAACGTTGGTGACCCCTAATTGCGCAAGGGAACACTGGAAGACGTTGTTTATCTCCTGCTGACCAAATACGAACTGAGCGACAGCCTGTCTGTTGTTTTTCGGGGGACCAAATGTGCTAGCTCCAGAAAGTGTATTACTTGTAGATCCTTCGTGAGGGATTAGCCTACAAAACTTTCTTTGTTGGTGCTAAACGTTGGTGACCGCTACTCGCGAGAGGGGGGCTGGAACTCTGTCCATAGATGGCTGCTCATACGTGCGAGGTTTTAGTATCCAGAAAAATACACCAGAAGAAGTCACTTGAGGACAAAGAGTCCCAGGCGCGCTTATCCGGCGCTAGGCTCTTGCGTGCTGGGTAGTAAATCCTGTTTAAACTGGTTTGGCTGTGGTTTGCTGAGTGCCCCGTTTAGGCACACAAAGTCGGGTGATATGGAATTCTGCTATAGGCATGCTGAGCGGGTTTGAAATTCTGGAAGCCGCAATGCTCTGGCTGGTAATCCAATAGGCGAGTAGAGAACCACCACTGCGTTTGGCGATTCCAGATTTTGCGTTGGCTCCGTTGCACTGCGTGAGCCTAACTTGGCGTTGACAAAAAAAGGGGTTTTGATTCAGGAACGGGGTTGACGATTCGTGATGCTAGCGGTATTCAGAAACCCTCTAGATCGAAGAGAATATTTCGTTCTTCGCCTGACTGGAGTCTGCTCTAGCGATTCGGTCTCCCTGAAACTGAGACCCAAAAAGAGACACCCTTTTACTTCAAGCAAACAATAAACCACACTAACTCTACACAGAAAGCCTCGCTCCACCATGGGATCAAATTTACCGTAGCCATTGCTATGATAGTTTAGGGCTGTCTTTAACCATGTCTCCTGTTCCTTAAAAATATCAATTATCAACACGCGCCCGCATAGGCTTAATATCCTTTGTACACCCATGTAACTGTCATTAAATGTTCTGACAGCAAAATCTCCTCCTCTTCTCCCAATCTCAACACACAGGAAACCCAACCTGTAGCCACAGTTAAAAGAATATGCCTATTCATCTTACAACATTAAATGAATTTACATAAACAGATTACATCATTTGACACTACACAAACAAATCGTATGTCCCCTTTGGAAAATACATCAGCATTCCACAAAATGAGTACAAAGAAAATGCAATGTTCTTGCTATAATAATACAGTTGTGGCTAGATCATACGATATAATTATATCTATGCCTGGTGACTGCCCTCAGTGAAAGCCATAGACTAGTGCCTAGCCACACAAGCAAGCACAAAATGATTCTCCCTTGCCACCAAAAACATCCATCCAAAGGAATAAGTGACTATCTCCCATAATCCAGAATTATTGCCTGCATCTCACCATTCAGTTTCCAAGTGAACAATCCACACCTGACATTATCCCACAGAAATGACAGTCAATTTTGCTGACTCTTAACCCAATGGTAAGCATTCGTGGACTGATTCTACGCCTAATATCTGTTATTGTAAGTTTAACATTTAACCCATGATAAACCGCAACAGTTTAAGCACCCTTACTAGGCCGTAGGCAATGTAATCTTATCACTGAACTAAATTACTAGGAGAAGTCCTCAGAAATAAATTCACTTTCCCAACAGATATATATAAAAGCCAACATGAATCTAATATAATAATTATAAGACATGTCAACTCACCCCGAAAATGACTAGAACATAGGCAAACACATTCCAGTACTGTGTTAAAGTTTGCCTTATCTCATGATGGCCATCTACGGGCCAGGAAAATTTACGAATGTCTTTGTCTATTAAAACCAGTCTACTCTTATAGATCACAAGGGACGCTCCCCCCAGACACCTGGCCTGCATATTTCCACAGAAGTTCGGCGAAAGACGTAATCTAGAGTAAGACAACAGAAATCGTGCGAAAGTTCCCCAGGTGGAGAAATGCATAACATTATGCTCTATCTTGTCTAAGGGCAAAAACCCAAAGACTGACCGCGGGTTTGTCTCTCCCTGTTTCCAGGATGCATAATATTATGATCCGAAGCAGCGGTCTGGAAGCCAAACACAGGGACCCTTTCGCTCGTGATCAAAGGCTTTAAACGTAAGAGATATTCCCCTGGTCAGACCAGGTGCGGCTTAGATAATATTATCGTTCGCTGACCGCTACAGGCCGGAACGTAACCAAACCTCGGGTGGGGTTAGAGAAGGTGAAAAAGTTTGGCTACGAAGATAGAAAATGAAAGAAAAAGAAATTACAAAATGTCCAGGAAAGCAGAACATTTAAAGGAGTAATCAAATTATGGACAAGATGGTAAAATACATTATCGGTCACGTAACAAGTGCCCCCCCTTTTAAAGTTCGAGGAATACGGACAAAAATGACAGTAATTTATCTTCTCCATCGATGTCCGTTACATGTCGTAAGAACCTTCTATAATCATAACCAAAATCGTATCCAATTTCTGTCAGTACTGCCTGACTAGCTCCGAGTTCATTTCTTTTCTTCCCTCTGTCTAATAGACGTTCAGCGAATGGGATTTTGCGAGGCCAGTCGACACTGACGCCTTCCGTTTCCGTTTGAACCTGACCTTGCTTCCGCAATTCGCTGTGCCTGTTTATGGTCCGGAAAATTATCCGCACCTGTTGTGGTTTTCGGCCCCGCCTGAACTCGCTGGCCACTGCGTAGATAATCCGCCTGTTATGTGCAGTGTAATCATTGATGGGCTCAGGCTGCTTACGTATATATTTATCTGTCACGGGCGTGGACTTGAATAACCCTCTATAGCTGCAGTCTATAGGGATTTTTCGCGCGCGTGTAACCCTAGTTGGCAAATAAAGCCGTTCGTTGGCCGAAGAAATGTTAGCATTTTTCTTCTGCCTCTCCACACCTACTCCCCTGTTTCGGTGGGAGCATTGATCAATCTTCAGACCTGTGCCGTCTAAAGGTGGATCTGGAGCTTTCCTTGCCTTGCCAGTCACAACTCTGGCTTGGTCAACGGAAATGATCAAGTTGCTCTGTAATGGCCTGGCGGAGGCGACTACTTTGCTGTCCATCAATCAATGGGGTTGAGACCACTGGAAAAATGCGATTTGAATGAGAGAACTCAGCTGCCTGAAGCAGAGAGTAGCCGTCTGCTAAAGGTTATCAGACGTGCAATTGTAAAGGTTAAGGCATTTAATATATTGCGATAGATGTTTCAATTATTGAACGCTCCATACACGATCGATTATGACGTGTCTAGCGTTGTTTAGGACACAGTCGGTAACTAGGAGACGCCACCCTTTGTTACTTGACCGCCAAGCTGAATAGCTGCGTTTTTCTAACCTTCCAATTCAATGGCATGATATAGCCATTTATATATGCATTTTTTGATGGACCAGGGTCAGTCTTAGAACTCTATATGAGAGGAAAATTTATGGAGGTTAGTATTTAACTAGAATTCTCAGAAGGAGAAGAATAATCGTCAAATTCGTATGAATATATTCAGACTCGCAGTCTCACTGTCGGCAGGTAGCCATGTCTAGCTGCGCGTGCATATAGCTGTGATGTTCTGACGACAATACTGCATTGTATCCTTAAACGGACATTGACACGTAAACCAGCAGTCTACGTTATTGATTAATTTATGCATGACTTATATGGACTTATGTTCTACTCCTATTTGAAATGATCATCCTGTGTGTACAACTGTGAATTAAATGTATGGACTCAATGAAATGACTTATCAAATCAATCGTATTCCAAGATTCAAGTATTGTTCGGAATCTTTCACCCCCGCATTCGCTTAATCTTCCATCGAAGGCACGATGCACTATCACTGAATGAAAAAAACTAACATATCAAAGAAAAAACAATGGCCAGAAATTTATAATTGTTTTATTCATATCACATGGAACATTGTTCAGAGCAAACCACCTTGCAACAGTGGTGCCCGGTATGTGGGGACGAAAAACAACCAAAAAACCAAAAAATTTTTTCATGACTTTCGAATGAAATATTTACGATCAAGTTTCGATCACATGACCATTACGAAGCTGACGTGACGCACGTGATCATGAATAGCAACATGACGTCACTGTTGCATTGTCGCCGTGAAGAAGACATCTTTTCAACGCCTTTCTAGTTCGCTTCAAATTTATCAAGATGCACATGATATGGACTACAGGAGCAGACAGTCAGGGGCTTTAGCCTAGCTGTTGACGACCTCTAGCACTGATATAAGCAACGGAAAAGATAAGTCTAGGTGTTTAACTGTTGTTATTGCAAACAGTGCTAACTGAGTCCATGCCCTCTGCCTACATCGGCATGTTTTTTACCTATGTTTAATGTACTTTTTGTTGTCTTAATGTGTTGTTAATTCGTGGGAGGTAGGGAGGATGAACCGAAATTAGATTCTGTGGCTCTCACGATGCCTGAATTGATTTCGGTCGTTTCTTAGGGCAGTTAAACGATTGCACTTTTGGAAGCCCCATTGAGGTTTGCCATTGGACTATCTGTCCAAATCTGCTGTCGTTTGACGATTTGTGTTAGCTGTACCGTTCCGTAGATAACTGGTGTATTTTATTCGTACTCAGTTAACAATTTTATTCAGTTCTGTATCATATTCGTTAACTATTTCGTCCAGTCTCCTCTTACTATCATTTATTTGATGATTGTTAAATGGTCGTCCGTTATGAGTCCTGTGATGTCATCATTTTTTGCAGTCATTTTTTTGTGTACTTTGAATATTAAGTTGACCTCGGGTCAGACCTTGACCCTTCATTTGGCTTGTGACACTTCCGCTTGTTTTATTTAGTTCATAAATTCATTTTTAATTGTGAAAATGTCTTGTTTGCGTCTTAACATTGTTTGTACCCTTTAGTTGCATCATTGTTTTGTTTGTCCTCATGATATATATTAAATACTACATTAATAATATGATATTATATGCAATAATACACTTGTAATTTAATTTAATTAATTTTTTTCTGATATTTAAGGTTAATATAGAACATTGCATAATTATGCAGTGATAGTCCAAGAAAGTAGCACTACAATTTATAAGAGATGCCTAGGGCATAATAATATAATATATATATTGACCAAATAAAATAATCTTATAGTTTACCTTTGAGGTAATAGACCCATTGTATATTATTTAATATACTTTTCTAGTACTAAGAGAGTGACTTAGTACATTGAATAATATAATTACTAGGAATCATACCCAACATTATTGGATATTAAGATTAATTGTGTGAAGTAATTACATAATAGTTAACATATATCATAACTATTTATGATATAGTTCGTATTTAGATACAATATTGTTACAAAATATTGTCTATTAGTTGAACTTAGACATTAGAGTTCAGTACTATTGTGATTATTTATATTGAATATTTCTAAGTTGAGTAAGTATAATAATTACTCTGAAGCTACTATTGACTATTTTAATCAGTAATTATCAATAATTACTTACAGATAAAAGTCAAAATGCTTACTATAGACCATTTCGTTAAAATTGGTAGGGAATATGGTTATAAATCTCAAGAACTTCGTCAGTTTGCTGAGGCAGAACTGGAAAAACATGAAAGAAAAGAAGCAGAGAAAAAAGCTGCATTAAAGAAAGAGGAAGAGGAACAAAAGGCTGCATTAAAGAAAGAGGAAGAGGAACAAAAGGCTGCATTAAAGAAAGAGGAAGCAGAACGTGAGATGAAGCAAATTGACAAGGAAAATAGATTGAGAGAGATTGCTCAACGTGAAAGAGAAGAGCAAAGAGCAATCGCCAGACAGGAAGAAGAGAATAAATTGAAACGAGAGGAAATTATTTTACAACAAGAAATGGAATTGGCGCGTATTAAATTGGAGACAGCAAGATTACAAGCACAAAGTGCTGATGCAAACCAGAATAATAACGCACAAAATGGATCATCATCCAGCCAAACTAAACATTTCTACAACTTTAAATTACCCACTCTCAACTTGAACGTGGACGACCTTTCATCGTTCCTGTCACGTTTTGAACAGACTTGCAAAACAAATCATTTGCCTGAAGAGTCATGGGTACTCAAGTTAAATGAATTCTTGGTTGGAGAACCATTGACGGCTTCTCAAAATGCTGACCCATCAATAGCAAATAACTACGGTGCTATTAAGTCCTTGCTTTTACGAAGGTTTCACCTGGACGAGGAACACTGTAGGTTGAAATTTGAGGGAATTTTACCTGAATCTCCAAAAGATTTTGCAGGGTTCATTGCGGACATACGCAATACATTTAATAGATGGGTTGAACTGGCAGAAGTCAACAAATCATACGACAAATTAGTTGATTTACTACTACGGGATAAGGTATTATCTTCGGTTAGCCAGCCATTTTTTGCATATCTGCAGGAGCGTAAACCAGGTACTATGGACGAGTTAGAAAAAATTTCTTTAAACTACTGTTCGGCACATCCGAATGCAACCATTTCTAACTCCTCATTAAGAGAACCTCTACCTGTGGCGTCTAATATGGCCTACAATCATAATAACAAACAAAGACATCACAGTGTAGACAGAAGCAGGTTCCAAAGAAATCACAATGTTAACTTTCAGAAGGGACATAATAATGATTTCAACAATAAAAATGAGTTCAACAGAGGTAGATCACGAGATAGAAATTATTCACCTCAAACAAACTACCACAATGGTCAACATAACACTAATTATAATCGATCACATACTCCCAATAATAATAGTAACTGGAATGGTAATAATCATGGCTCGAGACATCGAGATAATAGTTACTATAGAGGACGACGAGATAATTCTAACAATTATACTCGGAATCGATCTCATTCTCGGGGATCATCTCATTACAACCATAATACAGGGGCGGCAGTTACAAATAATACTACCCCTATAGCTCAGGTCCCACTTGACAATAATACAACACAGTCTTCTGCTGCATGTTTTGCTATTAATTATAATGTGGCAAATAGTTGCCAACAATGCAATCTTATTTTTCAGAAGGCGAAAGAAACAGTGCTTAACTGCGGACATATTACACCAGAGGTAGGTCTTGCAGTCAACGATGGAACAGGCCTACTAATTTTTAACAGGGGATTAGTTAATGGATCCGTCGTCTCAGTGCTGAGGGATTCAGGATCCACAACGATTGGTGTACGACAGTCGCTGGTACATCCTAGCTGTGCAACGGGGGAATATGTCCGTTGCATGACTTTTGGGGGAACTATTGAGTTTTACCCCACAGCTATTATTCATGTTAACACACCTTTTTTCACAGGGAACGTAAAAGTATGTATGCTAAAAAAGCCTATAGCTGATCTGATGGTTGGTCGTATACACGGCAGTAAAGATTGTACTCCAGATGAGATTATAGAATGGGAGAAACATAACCTATGCACTGGAAACGCCATGACGACTAGAGCGCAGACTCAACTCATGGAGAAAGTTGATGATAATAAAATGGATGCAGACAACCAAGAGGAATTTGTAGTCAATTCACCTATTGACAGGGAAACATTTGCAACCAAACAAAAAGAGGATAAATCTTTAAAAAAATTTTTTAAGTTGGTTGATAAAGTTGACAATCTATCCTCAGGTAATAATAACAAACATTGTTTTGTTATTAAAAATGACATATTGATTAGATGTTTTAATGACAAATCACAAATGAAACAACAAGTTATGGTCCCGTATACTTTTAGACGGTACATTCTTCAACATGCACATGACTCACATTGTGCTGGACATATGGGATATACTCGAACACGATCTCGAGTACTGTCTTCATTCTTTTGGCCAGGAGTGTCAAGAGATATTTCGCAGTATGTACGTTCCTGTACTACATGCCAAGAAGTGAAAGCACGTGGAGCTTTTCACACGGCGCCTATTCAGGCTTGCGATATATCAGTAAGACCGTTTGACAAGATGGCAATAGATATTATTGGTCCATTGCTACCATCGGCCAGAGGACATAGATTCGTCCTTACGTGCATTGATTTGTTCACACGATGGCCAGAAGCTATCCCATTAAAGACCACCACTACCACAGATGTAGCTGATGCACTACATCTCATCTTTTCTAGAATAGGGTTTCCTAGAAAACTTTTATCAGACCATGGGTCACAGTTTATATCTGACACCATGAAGGAAGTCATGAAAACTTGGAACATTGATAGGAATTTAAGTAGTATTTATCATCCTATGAGTAATGGTGCGGTTGAAAGACTTAACCGTACACTTAAACAACTACTACATAAGGTTACTGCTAAGCACCCTCATGACTGGGACAGAGCACTCCCAGCTGTTCTATTTGCTTATCGGGAGGTACCGCATGAACAAACTGGCTTCTCTCCCTTTGAATTAGTTTTTGGTGCTCCCCCAAGAGGTCCTATGGGACTAATAAAAGACTTATTAATTGACGCGGAGATGACTCAGGACACTCAGTCATCTTACGAGTACGTGATTAATCTTCGGAAGAACATTATTGAGTCTTGCCAGTTGGCAACAGCTTCTTCTGAGGCTGCAAAAGCTAAGGCTCGATCTCTACAAAATAGGTCTCGACGATTACGCCAATTATTCCCAGGCGACGAGGCTTATGTGTTACTTCCTCACAATAACAATAAATTATTGATATCTTGGAATGGTCCTTACAAAGTCATTGATAAAATTTCCGACGTTGATTACGTCTTAGATATCAAGGGACACAAAAAGATATTTCATATTAACATGCTCAAGCAATTTCATACACGTCCTGAACACTTACAGTCAATTTTTCATGAACTAGATGACAACACAGTATCTACTTGTTATTATTCTAACTTATCTGTCATTCAGGAAGAAGAATCTTCTTTTCCTGAGGTACAGTTACCGTTACCGGTACCAGTAGTTCAACCTACTGAATCTTGGCGGGATGTAACCATCTCTTCAACGGTTACACCGCAACAGCGTCTACAGATTGCTAATCTATTACAATCTTATCCAGATGTATTGACCGACGTCCCGGGTCGCACATCGGCTATCAGTCATGACATTACTCTCAATGATGATACACCTATTCGTGTACATCCCTATTCTGTTCCTTTACATTTCCTTGCTAAAACTACTAAGGAACTTGAACAGATGTTGTCTCTGGGAATCATTGAGACTAGTAATTCGCCATTCTCTTCTCCGTTAGTGATTGTCCGGAAGAAGGACAATAACATCAGGCTATGTGTTGATTATAGAAAATTAAATGCTAAGACTATAGTTGACAGCGAACCACATCCACTTATCGACGACTTACTGCCACGTCTATCCAACGCAACTATATTTAGTAAAATAGACTTAACTAAAGGTTATTGGCAGATACCACTGACCGAAAAGGCTAAGTACTACACCGCATTTTCCACTCCACAAGGTCTATACCAGTGGAATGTGATGCCTTTTGGGCTTGTTAATGCGCCAGCTACCTTCATTCGCTTGATGCGACAAATTTTATCAGGTAGACCAGACGTTATTACATATATTGACGACATATGCTTGTTTAGTTCGTCGTTTGAGGAACATGTTTCGGGACTTAGATATGTTTTCGACACTCTAAGGAATTATCATCTAACTGCTAAACCTACAAAGGTGCAAATCGCGTGTAATGAGATAACCTTTTTGGGACATATCATTGGATCGGGATATATCCGAACGTTACCTAGTACAGTCTCCAAAATTCTAAACATAGCAGTTCCTCAGACGAAGAAACAGGTCAGGAGTTTGTTAGGACTTGTTCAATATTACAGTAGATTCATACCAAACTTGTCATCCATCACGGCTGTATTGTCTTCATTGTTAAAAAAAGATATGCCGGTGAAGGTGACATGGACTGGTACATGCAATGAAACTTTCAACAAAATTATAAATTTGTTCTCGCATGAACCAATTTTAAGACTTCCCGATGCTTCCAAAAGATTTTTCTTACGAACAGATGCTAGTAACTACGGCATTGGTGCATGCCTGCTCCAGAACCATGATGGCATTCTACATCCTACCTTATATATATCAAGAAAGCTAAAGCCGGCAGAAACAAAGTATTCCACAGTGGACAAGGAACTTTTATCTGTGATATGGGCAATAACTAAACTCGAAAAGTTTTTGCTTGGTGCTCCCTTCACCATACAGACGGACCAACGTGCTGTAGCATCTTTGCGTCGATCTAATCATAAGAGCCAAAAACTCGCCAGATATGCAATCATCCTACAGCCATTTGAATTCTCCATTGAACATATTCCTGGCACTGAAAACATTGTGGCGGATGCGTTATCACGTAATCCTATTGACGACGAATAATCAACATTAACATTCCTAAAACATATCAACTATAAAGGAACTAACCTTGCCTTCAATTTAAACTTTATAAACACTATATGCATCACAGAATTGAACTAAAAGACAATCAAGGTATACATATTGTCATTGAAACTTCGTCTAACGTCCATACACGATATATGAATATTCGTTGAACAATCATGGAACAATATCTGACGACAAGTCGAACTTATTATCCTATGTGCACTTAATTCTTGGATGCTGGGATAAATGACATTTCTTTCCAACGTAAACGTTTGAACATTTTTGCCTAAAAGAAT
Organism: Oreohelix idahoensis; assembly: GCA_024509875.1. Lineage (NCBI taxonomy): Eukaryota > Metazoa > Mollusca > Gastropoda > Stylommatophora > Oreohelicidae > Oreohelix > Oreohelix idahoensis. The sequence continues at coordinate 29,817 of JAMPIV010009904.1, forward strand.
TCATCAGGATCAAGACTACGGATGGATCATCATATCCTATACTAATTAATTAGTTAACTTAACTTCTTAATTGAATTATTATCAATAAAATGAAATGTGAGAAAAAAATGAAATGAAAGAACAAAAAAAGAGAATGAAATATAAAAAGAAGAAATTATGAAAAGAGAAAATAAATCTCACACAAGTATTAGATTAATATTTTTTTTTAATGTACCTATACATTATTTAGTTAGTTAAATTAGATAGTTATTATTCACTAACACTTAACACACACAATTAAGTTAAACTTATATTCGAATTTCTTTCTATTTCTTCTCACTTATTTTGTCTTTTCTTCTCTCATAACATCGCGTTACATTAGAATCTTAATAATTTATCTCTTAATTTAATTAAATAATTTAATTTTAATTAGTCAAATTAATTCCTATATGACATACTAATACAACAGACCTTACTTTAATTTAATTCTATCATTCACTGTTAACATTGGACATTTTATTTAGTTGATATAATAATATGTATAATATTGATATATAATGTGATTAATGTTAGATGACTATGACAAATAGTTAGTTGACATGACCGCAACACGGTTCTACTCAGAACATCGTCGGCCATATGTCACAATTGTGTTAAATTTTTTTTTGAAAAATTGTTAAGTCGGATAGATCTTGAAAAAAAATCTATCGATTTTTTTTCCCCCGGTGTACAGGGAATTGTTACGGTATATGATATTAACGCCGTCTGCTAAAGGTTATCAGACGTGCAATTGTAAAGGTTAAGGCATTTAATATATTGCGATAGATGTTTCAATTATTGAACGCTCCATACACGATCGATTATGACGTGTCTAGCGTTGTTTAGGACACAGTCGGTAACTAGGAGACGCCACCCTTTGTTACTTGACCGCCAAGCTGAATAGCTGCGTTTTTCTAACCTTCCAATTCAATGGCATGATATAGCCATTTATATATGCATTTTTTGATGGACCAGGGTCAGTCCTAGAACTCTATATGAGAGGAAAATTTATGGAGGTTAGTATTTAACTAGAATTCTCAGAAGGAGAAGAATAATCGTCAAATTCGTATGAATATATTCAGACTCGCAGTCTCACTGTCGGCAGGTAGCCATGTCTAGCTGCGCGTGCATATAGCTGTGATGTTCTGACGACAATACTGCATTGTATCCTTAAACGGACATTGACACGTAAACCAGCAGTCTACGTTATTGATTAATTTATGCATGACTTATATGGACTTATGTTCTACTCCTATTTGAAATGATCATCCTGTGTGTACAACTGTGAATTAAATGTATGGACTCAATGAAATGACTTATCAAATCAATCGTATTCCAAGATTCAAGTATTGTTCGGAATCTTTCACCCCCGCATTCGCTTAATCTTCCATCGAAGGCACGATGCACTATCACTGAATGAAAAAAACTAACATATCAAAGAAAAAACAATGGCCAGAAATTTATAATTGTTTTATTCATATCACATGGAACATTGTTCAGAGCAAACCACCTTGCAACAGGGATCCCTTCGCCTGGAACCCTGTGTCCACCATAAACGTCAACTTTGCCCTCCCCTGAGGAAGTTAATGGCGTCGGTTGTCAAATGTCCTGCAATGCGAGATCCACTTCCTGGTTTACAGGCTCTGCAGTCTGCATGCAACGGACTGGACGGTTTGAGATCCCGTTAGATCGCGAAGTGCCCGAGAAAAAACTCTCGGTGTGTTTTTCCAAAGTTCCTTGGAACGGTTTGGAAACTTTAACCCTTTTAGCAGGCGACTTATTCTTGCACCTTTTCCGCTCAGGGTGATGAGAGGAGCGGCACCTCCTTTCTACGATCGTTGAGTTGGAGGGATACGCCTCTGCATATGGTTTTTCGCTGTCCGGCCGGGAATCTAGCGAAATATAACGTGATAGGGTGTGGCTCCCTTTTCTCGACGTCACGTGTCGGTTAGGTGCTGCTCGGTCTGGAGCGTGAGAGGCTCGGGGTTCACCGCTTGCCAGACGGGAACAATCCGTATTATAATGCTTGTTAGCACCTCTCTCACCTTTGTGCAGTTTCCATGCCTGGGAACGTTGCGTAATTTTCCCCGAGGCCTTAGGTCTGCTATCCCGACGTAAATTCTTTCCTTGTTTGGGCTTCGGATCCAAGTCCAAAGGAAAGTCAATTTTCTGGAGTTGGGGTTCGGTTTTAGCAGGCAAGTTTTCTTTCATGGGCGCAAGGTTTGCAACAAAGTCGGGTGATATGGATTTCTGCTATAGGCATGCTGAGCGGGTTTGATATTCTGGAAGCCGCAATGCTCTGGCTGGTAATCCAATAGGCGAGTAGAGAACCACCACTGCGTTTGGCGATTCCAGATTTTGCGTTGGCTCCGTTGCACTGCGTGAGCCTAACTTGGCGTTGACAAAAAAAGGGGTTTTGATTCAGGAACGGGGTTGACGATTCGTGATGCTAGCGGTATTCAGAAACCCTCTAGATCGAAGAGAATATTTCGTTCTTCGCCTGACTGGAGTCTGCTCTAGCGATTCGGTCTCCCTGAAACTGAGACCCAAAAAGAGACACCCTTTTACTTCAAGCAAACAATAACCCACACTAACTCTACACAGAAAGCCTCGCTCCACCATGGGATCAAATTTACCGTAGCCATTGCTATGATAGTTTAGGGCTGTCTTTAACCATGTCTCCTGTTCCTTAAAAATATCAATTATCAACACGCGCCCGCATAGGCTTAATATCTTTTGTACACCCATGTAACTGTCATTAAATGTTCTGACAGCAAAATCTCCTCCTCTTCTCCCAATCTCAACACACAGGAAACCCAACCTGTAGCCACAGTTAAAAGAATATGCCTATTCATCTTACAACATTAAATGAATTTACATAAACAGATTACATCATTTGACACTACACAAACAAATCGTATGTCCCCTTTGGAAAATACATCAGCATTCCACAAAATGAGTACAAAGAAAATGCAATGTTCTTGCTATAATAATACAGTTGTGGCTAGATCATACGATATAATTATATCTATGCCTGGTGACTGCCCTCAGTGAAAGCCATAGACTAGTGCCTAGCCACACAAGCAAGCACAAAATGATTCTCCCTTGCCACCAAAAACATCCATCCAAAGGAATAAGTGACTATCTCCCATAATCCAGAATTATTGCCTGCATCTCACCATTCAGTTTCCAAGTGAACAATCCACACCTGACATTATCCCACAGAAATGACAGTCAATTTTGCTGACTCTTAACCCAATGGTAAGCATTCGTGGACTGATTCTACGCCTAATATCTGTTATTGTAAGTTTAACATTTAACCCATGATAAACCGCAACAGTTTAAGCACCCTTACTAGGCCGTAGGCAGTGTAATCTTATCACTGAACTAAATTACTAGGAGAAGTCCTCAGAAATAAATTCACTTTCCCAACAGATATATATAAAAGCCAACATGAATCTAATATAATAATTATAAGACATGTCAACTCACCCCGAAAATGACTAGAACATAGGCAAACACATTCCAGTACTGTGTTAAAGTTTGCCTTATCTCATGATGGCCATCTACGGGCCAGGAAAATTTACGAATGTCTTTGTCTATTAAAACCAGTCTACTCTTATAGATCACAAGGGACGCTCCCCCGGACACCTGGCCTGCATATTTCCACAGAAGTTCGGCGAAAGACGTAATCTAGAGTAAGACAACAGAAATCGTGCGAAAGTTCCCCAGGTGGAGAAATGCATAACATTATGCTCTATCTTGTCTAAGGGCAAAAACCCAAAGACTGACCGCGGGTTTGTCTCCCCCTGTTTCCAGGATGCATAATATTATGATCCGAAGCAGCGTTTAGGAAGCCAAACACAGGGACCCTTTCGCTCGTGATCAAAGGCTTTAAACGTAAGAGATATTCCCCTGGTCAGACCAGGTGCGGCTTAGATAATATTATCGTTCGCTGACCGCTACAGGCCGGAACGTAACCAAACCTCGGGTGGGGTTAGAGAAGGTGAAAAAGTTTGGCCACGAAGGTAGAAAATGAAAGAAAAAGAAATTACAAAATGTCCAGGAAAACAGAACATTTAAAGGAGTAATCAAATTATGGACAAGATGGTAAAATACATTATCGGTCACGTGACAGTAACTAAGAAATTATTCCCTCTCTCTGTCTGACACACAGTGGCCACTCAATCACGCTTACCTAGTCTGGGTGATATATCCCGTGGAAATACGAGTATCCTGAATATAAACTTTCAGTGTTATGTATCTTCCAAATTTGGCTTCAGTCTTTCCTCTATAACAAATAAGATTTCTGTGAGAGGGACGCCAAATTTGGTGGTTGATTCCTGGATGGACAAATGTCCCCTCGAATAGTTAATGTAGAAAAAAAAAAACCCGCGATCCGTGTTCACAATAAACAGTAGAAAGTAATTCCAGTCTTTTGAAACAGCTGGTTGCTCAAACTGTTACACTTTATAACTGATGACGATAAATCCTATCGGCTGGCTCTGGAGTGAGTGCCGATTTTGAAACAGCGTAACTTGCTGAATAAATCCGAGGATACGACTGTCAAAAGTTAGATGTAAATGATATTAGTATTACGCAACAGTGGGCTGATAAATTGAATGAATATCTGGGTATTTGTAAGTCCAGTTAACGTTTACTATTAAAATGTTTATGTGTCCATTTGGCCAATCCTGTTCACAATTGAACTTGGGGACGTGTAAGCCAAGAATAAGACCACATTAATCACTCAGTAAATGAAGAAAAAGGACCAAAATAGACCAAGATAGACCAAAATATAGACCAAAATAGACCGCTGGTCGCCGTTTGATCAGGTTCTGCGAGGAATAAAGAACATTTAAAAAAATTGCTACTATTATATCTTCCTACACATATATACATGGAAGGGGACGAGACGATCTCTCCTCCTTTCCGTCAGTCCTGATTAAAGTTAAAAGGCACACGGTGTCTATAGCCTATCCTATCGCGCGTCGCTTAGCGGGTGCAAATTTGGTTGAGGCAAGCAGCCTTTCCCCCTCCTGCTCCGGTCAACGATCAGTGCACAATGTCAATTATGATTTAATTATCGCTACGCGCACTTAACAAATATCGCCTGTCATTAATAGCTATTAGATGTCGGCGTCCGTTTGTTCAGTCGCATGATATTTAAATAACAGTCATTTATATAATTACATAAATGAAATAAACGCGAATACTATTCTGTCACTCATCAGTCACGCCTAGTGTATTAATAAGTCAGATAAACTGTATCTTCTTCTGTGAGGAAGCGTGTGGTAAAATTATCATTACTGAACAACTGGTAAACAAATAGCAACGCGTTATTTAAATTCCTAGTTTTAACGCTAGGAAATCACCGTGAATTATAATGGTAGAACTTAACACATTTAAACAAGCTTAAGCACAAATTTATATTACCACAAATCAGAATGAAATCCCCACGAAACTATTAACACATCTATTTACAATGGTTCTAGACTACGTGTTTAGACTCCGAAAAATTCTGAGCGACAACTGATAACCGATTTGAGAAGATGCAGTTTATATACATTATGTTATTATGATCTCTAGATGATGTTACTTTTCACACTCTAGGGCATAGCAGAAAAATCCGGAAACTACGTTTCCCAGATAAAGGGTTTTACGGTGGCCCTGTCGGCGATTGCCAATCGACAACAGAGACTTATACCGCGTAACGGGCTTCTTCCGAGAATTTAGCCCTCTTCTGGAGATCAAAGAGTTTATCTCCCCCTGAATGTACGAACATCACAGGGTCCCTCATGAAAATATTTTTGCCCGTGCGGCTACTTGAAAGAGATCCGGTGTTTCCACGTGGTTCTGTCTAATATCTGATGATTTAAAGATCATCTCGCGTGAGAAACACAGGTAAACAGAACGGGTTCGCTCCCTGTTATTGGCAGGTCGCAGAAGTTGGTAAACTTTGCTTTAGCCCGTGTTTATAGAAAAAAGAGGCGTGGATTAAAAGGTGAGTCAGAAGCAGGCTGAAAAATGCTTGACTTGTTTTACGAGCTAATCTTAGAACACTAACGGGATTTCAGGGCTGTCAGATACTGTAGGCTAAATTTCCATTATACGTCAAAGTACGTCAGGGCTTAAAGATGTGAAACCCTTTCATATCTCATTTATGGAAATATAACTACTGTCATCCGTAGGTATCGAGTGATTGCTATCTTCGATTGCATCATTGTTGCTGTCTATTTGGCTATATTTGTTTAAGACATCAACCTGTGTAATTCTTTTGATAGTCTAAGAAAGGGAACTGGTGATTTACGTTAGTGACAGGTTTGATTTATGGTTATCTTCCCCTTGTCTTATGTTGACCTGTGTTGGGAAGGTCTTAAATAGTGGTCATGTCTTAAGTCACTATTCACTTGACCATATACGGAGCAGCTTTGTTTCTCGCTTGAGGAAACGCCCTGGTCTGGTGTTAGTTTCGCTCAGGTCTGTGCTAATTGCACATGCGCAGGTTTTTGGCGCTAAGACCGAGGGACTTCCGTCTTGTGCAGTGTACCCTGGGCGTTGTGATCGGACAGAGGTCCGAAGATTTTTCCTTGCCATCTTTTTGGGGATTTGGAAGTTCATTGTATGACTGAGATGTCATCTTTCCTTCCCCAAGTTAATTCTGTATGCCAGGAATGGCAGTGTTGTGTTTAGTGTTTAAAAGGATTTTGAAACAAGGTAATAGAGTCATTTTTGATCTTCTCGTATACCTAAGCTAGAGAAGTACATTTGATTACCTTAAGGCGACATGTTGAATAGAGCTCACAGCTGATATGTTACATAGAGCCCAATTATTGGTGCTTGATACGGGAACCAAGACCAAGTTGTCTTCTGAACATTAGAAGCCCAGAGAAAGTTATCTACTCGAGTAACCCGCTATACAAGAGGTAGGATTGGCAGGAATATGTATACGAAAAGATTAAACACTAAGGTTACCTTATATTTGAGGCCCACTACTTGTGGCCTGATGCTGTCGCCATAGAGGCTCGTTGTTACGGCCTTTATTCTTCATGAGAAGAAGTGCCTGGCATGTGATGCCAGGAGAAGTCATAGCCTTTTGTTAAGCAATTGAAACCGCCCTTCCCTTGCGGTATATTTGCAAAGGGGTACCTGACGGGTTCTGTCAGGGTACCAGAACTTCAGTATATGAAAGCAGAACGTAGATTGAGAGGCCATTATTGTTGGCATCATATATCTGAGCTGATGCGAATTGTTAACCACCATTACCATCACGTAATGTCCATGATTCATGTACCATTGACTGTGTATAATAAATATTGTGAAACGTCAGCAGCATTACCTACCTTCACTGACTTCTGCATGTGGGTGAGTGGGTTCAGTGTGCAGCTGTCCGAGAGCCTACACGTATTCGTCTACACCCACACTTACCACATCATCCCACATCATAATACAAGTACTACACGCCTGAAAACATGTATGCTGTTTGTGTGAGTGTCTTCATTACACCCTGGCAGCACCTCACGCTGGTGACCTAGATGATATTGCTACATGGACCACAGCTGCTGCAGACACTGGCGTTAACATCTTTATGATATTGCTACATGGACCATAGCTACTACTGAAGAGAGTGACACTGTTCTACTAATAAGCGTTCTACTGCAGTTCTACAGACGAAGTCCATTTACTTGAGCGAGCAAGTCACATCGTTTGTTGTCAAGCTCTTATTGTAAACAATTCAGCTGTTTGTTTACATACTACAGTCTTCATACATTGCAACGTTGGATGTTCCGGTCGCAACTGGTTGTCGAACATGTCACAGTAGCTGTATGTTTGAAGACCACTACATATTGTCGTCGTTCGGTAACCATCGACGGTGGATCTTCCAATCATTGCTGTTCTTATATTGTACTTCGGTGTTGACAAAAGGCCAGGATTGTACTTTAAGATAAGTGGCAGTTTGGTTTTGGAAACTAGGCCGTTATATTGTGTGTAACTGAGCCTTCTTTGCAACACATTATATTATATGCTTTCTGTTTTGTTACATGTTTAGATTAGTGTGTTTATTTTTGCGGGTTTGGTTGGGTCGGTGACTCCAATAGAATATCCCACCTAACCGAGGGTCTATTGTGAGCGTTCTTTAGGGAACTTATCGTGAATTTCCCAGTTGTGGAAATTTGTTGCGACTTTTGTTGCTCCGCGATATTTTTTGTTAGTTGTGACGAGATGTGTTAGTGCGTTTTCGTTATTTTTCTCCATTCTTCAGGTCTGTTCTGACTTGTTTGTATTTGTCTGCCTTCTCTTTTCTATTGTTTATTTTTATACACCTTTTCTCTTTATACACTGTGTTGTCATTGTATTATTGTGATATTTCGCAGTTATCATTACAATTTTTTTGTAACATTTTCTTTAGTTTTGCTTTTCAGTTTAGTTGACCTCTGCGAATGTTTTCGATTGTCCAGATGTTTGTCTTTGTTTAATTAGTGTTAGATATTGTCGTCATATACAGTCTACATATATACTTGGTCATATAATATTATTAATATGATACACATTAGATACTGAGGTGATTGATGGTGACATTATAAACAGGGAAACTATACAAAGTCTTTGTAAAAGACTTGTCTCCCACTGAGATTGGGATATAGTGTATTATTATTTCAGAGATACTGATAGCATACTATTAGACATAATATCTAGTTTGTATTTTTGGGTTCAAAAGAAATACTTTTGTATGACTACTAAGGAAGTAAAAAAAATTCTTAGATTACTACATTGAACAGGGACAATCCTTTGGAATGACTAATGAGGAAGTAAACAAATTCTTGGACTGCTACATTGAACGGGGGAGTTCCTTGGGTATGTCTGCTGAGGAGTTAAGAGAATACGTTAAAGTTAAAATGGAGATGGAAAAAAGAAAGTTTCAGATGCAAGCTGAAGAAAACCAAAGACTCCATGAGAAAAAAAGTGTTATCTATGGAGCCGGAAAGAATGAAGGTAATAAATGAACATAAGCTAGAAGATGAGATGAGCTTCTCTCAATACAAACAATGGTTGGAAGGTGAGATGAGCTTGGCTCAATACGAACAATATTGTAAAGAAAATGCTTGCACCGGTGACTTGAAACAAGTCGAAACAAACTATGAGGGATTAAAAGTTGAGGCTACAAGACATGAGGATGACTTACATAAAGCAAACTTGGAACTTGCTAGTGCGCAAGATATATGTTGCAAATTAAAAGCTCAGGCCAGACAAGACAAGAAGTCTTATGAAGAAATAATTCTGGAGTAAAGGAATGAGGTGAATTTGTTACAAAATACTGCTAAAAAAAAGAATATGCTATCTCTGGAGGAGATTAATGAGTTTAAGAATAGCAAGGATAGGGAGATTCAGGCACTACAACTGGAGTTAACACAGCTGAGAGCGAATAAAGAAAAGGATGAGAAAGTTGATGAACTTATGACTACTCATCACAGTGCTATGGAAGCACTCAAACTTGAACCGATTCAGGAGAGAGCTAAAGCTTTAGAAAATACGTCTCAAATGAAAAAGTTGAGAAAGGATCTTAAAGATAGTATTGCTAAAGAGAAGACTCTTAATTCTCAGTTACACGACATAAAGTTGGATTATAACAGGGAAGTTAAAACCAACGAGAAAAGACATAGAGCACTTACTAGAGAGAAAGCTATTTCAGAAATAGAAATTGCAAAACTTCGTAAAAGAGTTGATGGTTTATTAGATATTGTTTTGAACAACAAAATGTTATCTACTACCAAGGTGGATAGATTTAAACATAAACCTGATGATCAACATGTTGCTAATGCAAAGAGTAAGCCACATGCACTCAATGCAAGCAGTAACATTAAACAACGTGTAAACAAATCTTTTCGTGGCAAATATAATTTCCCACGTAAGAAGGATACTACCTCTAATGGGAGTGATTGTTGGCTTCAGGCCAATAAAAGTAATCCGACTGTAATAGTCAGTCCTGATAAACTTGTAACAAAGGACAAACATATCAGTACTCGTTCTCTGAATGATACTCATTATGTAAAGAACAATAAAGATTCTACCATTCCAGTTACTCATCATACTCAGCTCAGTCAGTATGATCTATCTTTTAAGCATATTGATAGGAAGAATAATCTTAATTTCGGACAGGATCAGGATGATCCATCCTGTAATGGTTCTTTTTCAAAGAACTGGAGACAAGCTGACAGTCCTCGTAATTTTGGTTCCAAATATTTTGGAAACTTTCGCAGGGATAGTTGCGATAAAAACTATCCTACATATCATAAGTGTTCACGAAGACAACAAGACCTCTCTAACAGATATGTTGATAAAAAGGGAAATAACAATCGCAACTGTGGAAACTGCGATTCAAATCAGAACAATAGTTGTAAAAGAGCAAATAGCAACGCTACCAACAGAGATAACAGTTGTCATTGATGTCGTTAGGACGGTAGATGCCCACATGACTCTACTTAACTATCATGTCTAGATCTCCTGATACATATCTAGATTTATGACTGTACCTTACAATAACATACTTCTATATCATTTGTTGACACTTTACTTAAATTCATTGTTAGGTATTGATTGTTTTCTTTCTCTGTTGCCGTTCTTGGTATAACAGAAGGTTTAGTTATCGCTATATAAAGGTCGGAAATTATTACGGCCACACCTAATGTTTAGAAATGTAATAGTGACTATGGTACATTGTAACATTCTAAGAATTGTGTCATTTGTATTGTTCTCAGCAAACCAGTGCTTCGTTCTGGAGTGCCGTCACAGATTTATCTGGATGCATTATGAGTTCCATGCTGACCATTCGGATGCTGCTAACAAGCGACCTCCGGACAAGGCTTCTGAGATTATCGCCTGTTAGTTAGATTATATACTTGTATAGTCATATTGTTGTTAAATTACTGTATAAATTGTGTAATGATTATCCATTACATAATAATGAGTTTATGGCATTAGACGTTGAAAGATTTCTATGCTAATGTGATATAATGACATTCACCATTGCTTCTCATATTGATATGATTTTTCTTGAGATGTAGGTAATTTTTCTTAGCATTGCCAGCACCTTTGGGTTTTTTGGGTGGCACCTCCCCGGATATGTTTTACTTGGAGAAAATATTTTCTCTTGTCTTGTGAGAAATCTTTTGTTCTCACCAGACGCGCTATTGTGCATCGATTGGGTCTGACATTATGTCATTATATTTATGTTAATCCTTTCATCGGCGCATCATTCATGCGTTGTGAGCTTGTTGCATCTTGCTAAATGATGTATTTCACACAAAAAAATGTTTCATTTTTTTCCCCGGGGGGTGCAGTAATCTGTTGCTGTCTATTTGGCATAATTGTTTAAGACATCAACCTGTGTAATTCTTTTGATAGCACTGGCTAACAAAAAAAATTTTTTTTTTTCTTTCTCTAACATTTCTATGTTTTTCTGGTCAATTTTAATGCGCTGTTTTTAAATCTGCAAACCGTTTTTCTCTATCAGGTCGGGATCTCGAGAAATACGCAATTGAAGTTTTTTAACAACGCATACAGTATTATAACATCATTCGTACAAGAAGTATAACAGTTATGTAGGCTTGAATTTCTTTGCAGTCGACTTTCGTCGGTGAATGGCATGTGGTACATCGCGATGAAACATCCAACAATAATCGGCAAGCATGGTCACACTCCACCGTCCTTGATAACGTGACTCCATTACGGCGATATCTTGATAGAATCGTTCTCCATGTTCATCGCTGACTTCGCCAAGGTTGTCAGGGAAAAAGTCAAGATGCGAATCGAGCAAATGGATTTTGAGGGACATGTTACAGCCCATAATTCTGTATGCATCTATGCACTGCTTAACAATATGCACATAGTCGACAGATTTGTGATTTCCCAAAAAGTTATCGACGATCGATTTGAATGCCATCCATGCGTGAAGTTCACTACCATGTAACAAGTTCTCGAATTGTTTGTCTGCAATAACTTTCCTAATATGAGGTCCTACAAAGATACCTTCCTTTATCTTTGCATCGCTAACTTGCGGAAACTTTTCTCGAAGATAAGTGAAAGCTTTGCTCATTTTATCTAACGCTTTTACGAAATTCTTCATGAGCCCCAACTTTATATGTAACGGTGGTAAAATGATGCTGTTTTTGTTAACTAATGGCTCGTGTATTACATTTTTATGCCCGAGCTGCATACGATCCCTGATAGGCCACACCTTTCTTGCATAATGTTCCTGTCTGTTGCGGCTGTCCCATTCACATAGGAAGCAACAAAATTTAGTATACCCAGTCTGCATGCCCGTGAGAACTGCAATGACCTTTAGGTCTCCACAAATCCGCCATTGGTAGTCATTGTACTTTATTTTTGCCAAAAGTATAGCCATATTGTCATAAGTTTCTCTCATATGAACAGAGTAGGCGACTGGAATTGATGAAAATAAATTTCCGTTATGCAATAACACGGCTTTTAGACTAGTCTTGGAAGAGTCGATGAAAAGTCGCCATTCATTGACTATGTGCTCGTGACCGAGGTGCACCATTAGACCGTTTACATTTTTGCAATAGCAAATGTCATCATCCATCTCAAAGTATTGAACAAGTTCTCTGTGTCTATGACGAAATTTAGATATCAAAGTATTGGGCGCTAAAAGATTCCATTCTTTGAGTCGCGAACCGAGTAATTCCGCTTGTCCTTTGGTAAGAGCGAGATCACGTATTAGATCTGAAAGGTTAATTAAGTGAACACCATCATTCACCAGTATATAATCCGAGTCAGAATTAGTTTCTAAAGCAGGTAAACTATCACTTTCTGATGGTTCATTCACGTCCAACGGATATTGTTCTGGTGGAACTGGGATCGGACACGTGACTGGATCACGAGGCACTGGTTTCGAAACCGATTCAATATTTGGATAAACCACAGACTTTCTAGTTTTAAAAGTGAAACCATGGATATTTGTCAAGCAGAAGTAACAATCAGTAGCGTGATTTGTCTTGTTCATGCCATATTACTGGCACTCCAAAAGTCATCGACTTATGCTTCGGCGATTTTCATAACCAACCTGCCAATGTATTTGCACAAAGTCGAACAAACTGCATTTGGCTTCCAAGATTTATTTGCATCATCAACTTTCGAATCGAAATAAAGTTCATATGCTTTCTTTAGTAATGGTGTAAAGTTTTTTCTGGTGAACACGATCGGTAAAATATCCGCACACGTAACAGAACAGATCAGCCGAATTTCTACAACTTCTAGAAGCCATATTTCGCTCAGAATTATTTCAAAATACAGTAACTATTGGAAAAATAGCGTCATGCATCTTTTAGCAGTATAAAAAGTGGAATTATTTTGCATTTTATTAATTTTTAATAAGTTATGTAGTAAAAATGAAACGGAGCACATAACGGTTTCCCAAAAATATATGTATTCACAAATATCTTAAAAACCTGACGTGATAGAGATAAACGGATTTCAAATTTGAAATCAGCGCAAAAAACTGACATAAGAACACTTATTCTTATATAAGAAAGAAAAATGTTGTTTGTCAGTGTAGTCTAAGAAAGGGAACTGGTGATTTACATTAGTGACAGGTTTGATTTATGGTTATCTTCCCCTTGTCTTATGTTGACCTGTGTTGGGAAGGTCTTAAATAGTGATCATGTCTTAAGTCACTATTCACTTGACCATATACGGAGCGGCTTTGCCTCTTGCTTGAGGAAACGCCCTGGTCTGGTGTTAGTTTTGCTCAGGTCTGTGCTTATTGCCCATGCGCAGGTTTTTGGCGCTAAGACCGAGGGACTTCCGTCTTGTGCAGTGTATCCTGGGCGTTGTGATCGGACAGAGGTCCGAAGATTTTTCCTTGCCATCTTTTTGGGGATTCGGAAGTTCATTGTATGACTGAGATGTCATCTTTCCTTCCCCTAGTTAATTCTGTATGCCAGGAATGGCAGTGTTGTGTTTAGTGTTTAATAGGATTCTGAAGCAAGGTAATAGAGTCATTTTTGATCTTCTCGTATACCTAAGCTAGAGAAGTACATTTGATTACCTTAAGGCGACATGTTGAATAGAGCTCACATCTGATATGTTACATAGAGCCCCATTATTGGTGCTTGATACGGGAACCAAGACCAAGTTGTCTTCTGAACATTAGAAGCCCAGAGAAAGTTATCTACTCGAGTAACCCGCTATACAAGTGGTAGCATTGTCAGGGATATGTACACGGAAAGATTAAACACTAAGGTTACCTTATATTTGAGGCCCACTACTTGTGGCCTGATGCTGTCGCTATAGAGGCCCGTTGTTACGGCCTTTATTCTTCATGAGAAGAAGTGCCTGGCATGTGATGCCAGGAGAAGTCATAGCCTTTTGTTAGGCAATTGAAACCGCCCTTCCCTTGCGGTATATTTGCAAAGGGGTACCTGACGGGTTCTGTCATGGTACCAGAACTTCAGTATATGAAAGCAGAACGTAGATTGAGAGGCAATTATTGTTGGCATCATATATCTGAGCTGATGCGAAGTGTTAACCACCATTACCATCACGTAATGTCCATGATTCTTGTACCATTAACTGTGTCGTCCATACTATCGTACGTCGTATAATAAATATTGTGAAACGTCAGCAGCATTACCTACCTTCACTGACTTCTGCATGTGGGTGAGTGGGTTCAGTATGCAGCTGTCCAAGAGCCTAAACACATTCGTCTACACCCACACTTACCACAACATCCCACATCATAATACAAGTACTACATGCCTGAAAACATGTATGCTGTTGATAAAGTCTAATTTTCGGTCACCACCTTGATAAGGACTGTGTTTTTGTGAGATTGCTCGTACAGAAACAATGTTCCTTAAATGGGTCAGGTTACCGACTGTTGAGGCCCTGACAAGGTGTACTGTTAGGTGCATATATTCTGATGCGATGAGTGGGTGTAAACATCAATAATGAAAACGCGAATGGATGACAGTTCGACAGGTGCACAGGACACTCACTCCAATCACAGGTGGAAGTCAAGGATGGCTGGACTACTGTGGTCGTTTCATACTGTTTAATAGGACGCACACACTTGGACAGTATGAGTATAGTTACAGGAAAACAGGTTGACATACATAGCATACTGTTGATCAATGGTCTACAGTCTTAAGTGGGCATTCATGTTGCAGAACATTACAATGGAACATCCGTAAACAAGCACTTAGATTTCCACTGTTTATCAATATAATCGTCAGGCCTTACTGACCGAGCGTGTCAGTTAATAAATACTGTTCAAGCAGGACTCCTAGACAGAACCTCTTTTCTAGCGAAGATTCCTTTAGGTAAAGTTCAGCAAATCTATTTGAAGACAGTGTTAACCCACCAGTATTGGGTTTTCTTTATAACTGTGATCTCTTAATCATCACCTGATAATAAGGAGCATCCCCGTTCTCTGATCGATGATCGACAAAAAGTTAGGATCCAAAATGGCTTCTGGTTCCCTTTGAGCATCGCTCACTATACAGATGTATAGCAAATCTTCAATAGAAGCTTTGTTCATAAACACAAATGTTTCTACACGAATCAGCATATTCTTTCATTATAAATGCTGCATACAATCATATTCAGTGCTGCTAGGTAACATGTCATCCCGACGTATTTATATAGATAATCATAATGTAGACGTCTGCCCAGTTAAGCCTAGGACGAAAAAAGTTCAGCAAAAAGTTCTTTTACCTGGGGCATGGGAAAAACACTAGCATAACACATACGCCCCTCTCCTGGCGTTATAGAATAAACACTGGGGACTAATAGACTTAATAATCATATCAGCGATTATCTTCTTCCCCATAACAAATCACAGAGATCAACAGACTGGGGACTCGTCTTCAACATGGCCTTCGCCAGGCATTCCATCATCACCGAAGACCCCCTTTCCTCTCGGCATGCGCAGAAACTCCCTGACCTTAAAGTTCAGTACAAGGAAAAATAGTTCCACTTAGACATACCAAAATATCACGATATAAGACCGAATCGTCTGAAATAGACACAGAGTAAACATAGACTCGGACCATAAACATTCCTGCATAAACCTAAGCAAGAACAATCTGTTTTCTGGCCCAACAAGGGACAGACTAACGAAATCCAGATTCATACGCCAAATTCGATCTCCAAGGGAGATAACCCATATAACAAAAGTATCAATCAATCATGGGTGATATATCTTTGGCCAGGAAAGCATCCTGATTCTAAAAACAAATACCTTCCCTCAGGAAGATAAATATTATCTTAACTATATACATTGTCACCAGTAATCTGTTGGTAACAGACTACCGCAACCCCCGGGGGAAAAAATGAAATTTTTTTTTCATCCGAGAGCAACATACAATAGGCTCACCACGCACGAATAATGCGCAGATGACTAATAAGGGCAATTTATAATTTCAAATTAAGGTAAAGTCGAAGCATAGATCGACTTGTGAAAATACATCTCAATATCTCAGAGAAAGCATTTCTCTTAAGCATCAATGTTTCCAGGGAGGTGCCACCAATGTATACTACAATGCTGGCAATGACACAATGCATATAACAATTTCATATTTAAGCACTATAAGTACATGATTGACAAAGAAGAAAAATCATTAAAGAGTAGCGGTGAATATATATATATCAATGAACGTAGTGATAGTAGTGATACAATCACTATGTTACAAATTACAATGTGTATCTATCTTGATATAGAAAAGAAAAACTGTTGTAGAGTTGGATGTGTTAAGAAGTCCAAGACCCAACAGTTAGGTGGAATCGTGTGGGCATCAAGACAAAATGTCTGCCATCACATTATCTGATCCACGGATAGCTCGTACCGAAAAATGAAAAGGTTGAAGAGCAATTGCGTATCGAGTAGACCTCGAGCTCTTCAAATTCTTACTCTGTATAGCCGTAAGAGCTTTCTGATCGGTTTCTACTATGAAATGTGCGCCTAGAAGGAATCTTTGTAGTTTGAGAATTGACCAAACCATAGCCAATAGCTCATTGTCTAAAACCGAATAATTCCTTTCTGCAGCATTAAGTTTTCTGGAGATATACATTACAGGATGCAGAGTTCCAGAGTACTCTTGCATTAGTGCTGCTCCAATCCCAGTTGTTTAAGCATCACAACGAAGAACAAATGTCTTATCTGTAGTAGGTAACACTAAAATAGGTGGTGTTGAAAACACATTTTTAATCTTATCCAAAGAGGATTGGCATTCCTGTGACCAGTGGACCATATTAGGCGACCCTTTCTTTAGTAGTGTAGAAAGAGGTGCCATGATAGAGGATAGATTCAGAATGAATCTTCCATAAAATTGAATAAGACCTAAGAGACTTCGCACTTGCTTTTTAGTCTTAGGAATAGAGATGTTAAGTATCTTAGTGATATTATGGTCCTCTGTCTTTAGGAAACCATGACCCACTCGATGGCCTAGGTAAGAAATTTCGCTAAAACCAATGCAGGCTTTAGAGGGTTTCGCTGTCAGGTTATACTCGAGTAGAGTAGACAGTAATTCAACTAACCCCGAATAGTGATTGATAAGGGTGGAATTAGGATGCCGTCAAACTACCACCTCTATCGACACCAGGTATTACAATGCAAGATGTGGGTGTCTTATCTGGTTTAGATTGTTGCTGTGTGTGTGTTGCAGTAGAACAGTTCACAGGGTACACCACAGGCAACATGACGTGTAGAGTCATAAAATGGTAACTTCGCTTTAGGTTTATACCATTTATTGCACGCCACAAAACAGTCATGATACTTATGTTATCATCAGCATAGTATAACGAATGCAGCATTCAAACTCATGTTAACTGACAGTCATGTAGAAGTCAATACTCAATAGTTGTATGGAAAACAAATATCATAGCGAAGCTTGATAAATAATACATATAACTTCTGCAACCGTGGTCCGCTGCAGATCCTTAATGTTCATAGACAATAATAATTATTCCTTCCTGATGCTAGCAGATCAGATGTATACAATACGTCCGTTTACTGTCTGCACGTGAGTAGCATACATGGATTACAGGTCAGCTCGACCTTTATAACCTTCCTAAGTCTAACCATCTGACTTGGACGTGATCTCTGATATAACGAATCCTGGAACACAGACAATAGTCTTGTTGGTCTAGAGCGACCCATAGATATATAACTAGTTCAGGTATAAAGATACCGGTGACTTAATCCTAGTCAAAGTACCTCTCCATTTTGAATCACACAGGCGAGCAAAAAGGCGACAAAATGACGAACCTCTAGATGATAGCCTAAAGTTCGATACAAGAGGAATTACCTTATTTCGGAAAATCAACCATGAACATATGCCTCCAGGCAGGCTTGAATAATACGGGGAAATAGTCTAGTTAGCTAACTAACTCACAAAGACAATGTATTTCCCTCAGAGAATCACAAGACGCAGTCGCGTCCGCTCGCTAATCAGTCCATTTCTCAACTGCCCGACCTGGGCGGAACAACAAACGACAACCAAGTCGAGACATGCGCAGAGTGACAATCTCTGAGTCGCTGTTCACAATAAGACGATTCTAAGAACATTCGAGATAAAAGTCTTACACAGTCGCGCCTTTTATGGACATGAACAGAAGCGTTAAGAAAGGTTTCAAACATCTACAACAGTTGACTGATACTACCAAATAAGGAGATATGGTCACGCTTCGTTCAAGACATTATAGACCGAACGTGTCTCTATACAAGAGGAGGTAAACTCATAAAAAATAGCAGTATCGATATATCGGATTCTGTCCCTTTGACCATAAAATATATATAACATGCATTTCAGTCAAATAATGATCATACATACGAAAAACGATCATACAAAGACTTTGGAAAAAAGTAATTATTTGTGCGTAACATTACCGCACCCTCCCGGGAAAAAAAAAATGAAACATTTTTTTTTTTTTAAATCCTGGAGCCGGAAAAATCTAGGCTCCTAACGCACGTATGATGCGCGGATATACCTAACAAAATAGCTCAACACTTGGAGCAAAACTGAGATCATATCCCAGGTCCTTAGAGAAAAATTTATCTAAGTATACGCGTATATATCCCAGGAAGGTGCCACCAACACAAACCACAATGCTGGCAACATCATAATAAAAGTCAAATTATTCTCATACCAATATATGAAATCAAATATATTATTATGATATCATACAATGTGTTGCAAATAGCGGTGTAATATATTAATATACCGCACTATTTTATTACATTATGTAATGCATCAGTAACTAATAAGTAATACATGTGTTGATCTTCGTTGACATAAAACATTCAATAGAAGAAGATGTGGACATCATCCGCTCCCAATCTAGGACAGGACTTGATATACTCAAAGTTCCACAATGGACACAATCTCGCATCTTCAATGATGTGCTGCGAAAATATCAATAACACAAATCTTAAAGACAACTGGTAAATCTCTCAATACAATCCTGAAAATAATTTATTTAAATGTGGCCGAGTGATCTTTTGGCCCGTATATCACTAACTAAGCCTTCTTAGATAATTACATGGAACAATGTTATAAATTCCCCCTCAAAAAAGTGAGAAAAAAAAATCTACCAACATGTCATTATAACATTGGACTGTATATCAGGAAATATATATATGACAGAAGAATCATGTGGAATCGTGTGGGCATCTGGACAGAATGTCCGCCATTACATTATCCGAACCACGGATAGCTCGAACCGAGAAATGAAATGGTTGAAGAGCTATGGCATAACGAGTGGACCTCGAGCTCTTCAAGTTTTTGCTCTGAATAGCAGTAAGCGCTTTCTGGTCGGTTTCCACAATGAAATGTGCGCCTAGAAGAAATCTTTGTAACTTCAGAATAGACCATACCATAGCCAATAACTCACGGTCTAAAACCGAGTAATTCTTTTCTGCAGCATTTAATTTCCTAGAGATATACATCACCGGATGCAGAGTATCAGAATACTCCTGCATTAGTGCTGCCCCAATCCCAGTTGACGAGGCGTCACTTCGAAGAACAAAAGTCTTCTCAATAGTAGGTAACCTAAGAATAGGTGGAGATGAAAATAGGTCTTTAACCTGGTCCAATGAGGATTGACATTCTTTTGACCAGCGGATCAAATTAGGCGACCCTTTCTTCAATAAAGTAGAAAGCGGTGCCATAATGGAGGACAGATTCGGAATGAATCGTCCGTAGAATTGGATCAAACCTAATAGACTCCTTACTTGTTTCTTTGTCTTAGGGACCGAAATGTTAAGTATTTTTGAAACATTGTGGTCCTCTGTCTTTAAAAGACCATGACCAACACGATGACCTAGGAAAGAAATCTCACTAAATCCTATAAAGGCTTTAGAGGGTTTTGCAGTCAAGTTATACTCGCGAAGAGTAGACAGTAATTCGTATAAACCCAAATAGTGATCTTCCCAGGAATCACTGAATAGACAGATATCATCTAGATATGCTATGACATCTGTACGATATGCGAGAATTCGGCGCATCATGCGTACGAATGTAGCAGGGGCGTTCATAAGACCAAAAGGCATGAAATTCCATTGGAATAAACCCCTAGGTGTAGAAAAAGCTGTAAAAGGTTTGGCACGTTCAGTTAGCGGGACTTGCCAATAACCTTTAGACAAATCTAGTTTGGTAAAGAATCTAGAATTAGAAAGTTTATTGAGTAGCTCTTCTAATGAAGGCATAGGTTCAGCGTCGAACTTCGTAACTTGGTTCAATTTGCGATAATCTACGCAAATGCGAATGTTATTATCCTTCTTTCGAACAATAACCATAGACGAAGAGTATGCTGAAGTGGATGGTTCAATGATTTCCAAACGTATCATTTCATCCAATTCTTTCTCGACTTGAGACTGGAAATGGATAGGTATTGGATAGGGTCTGACTCTGATAGGATTATGATCAGTTAGCACAATGTCATGTTCAATGACATGTGTGTGTCCCGGGATGTCTGTAAGAACATCCTGAAATGTTTGCAACATCGAAGAAACTTGTCGATGTTCCTCAGCGGAAAGATTTGGAGAAACGGTCACGTTTTTCCAAGATTCCGTAGAATAAAGTGGGACCATAGAAAGAGGAAGATTGACATCAGAAAAAGTAGTTTCCTCATCCTGTATAACTGACAGCGATGAGTATTGACCAT
This sequence comes from Oreohelix idahoensis, assembly GCA_024509875.1. Classification (NCBI taxonomy): domain Eukaryota; kingdom Metazoa; phylum Mollusca; class Gastropoda; order Stylommatophora; family Oreohelicidae; genus Oreohelix; species Oreohelix idahoensis. Next base: position 51,015 of record JAMPIV010009904.1, read on the forward strand.
GAGGTACTTGAGAATTGTCCGTTGCCTGGAAAATAGGCTGCAAATAGTCTGGTCTTTCATGAAATTCCGTGAGCATATTTATGTGGAAAGTTTTATGCTTTCCATCAATATCGACAACATAGTCGACATCAGAAATTTTGGAGACTATTGCATATGGACCTTTCCATGCAATTAGAAGTCTGTTCTCCCTTGAAGGAAGTAGAACGAGAGCTTTGTCACCTGGACAAAGTTGTCGTAGACATCTATTCTTATTCGCAAACTGCCTTGCCTTTTCTTTAGCAAATTCGGAAGACGAAGTTGCTAGTCTGCATGCCTCAATGATTTTTTTCCTAAGAGCAATGACGTACTCATAAGAAGACTGAGTCTCATCGCTAATATTATCGGCAGTGATTAGATCGTGAAGTAAAGACATAGGGCCGCGCGGTTGCGCGCCAAAGACAAGTTCAAAAGGGGAAAACCCCGTATGTTCATTGGGGACCTCTCTATACGCAAAGAGAGCCGCGGGTAAGACCCTGTCCCAATCCTGAGGATGATCCTCAGTTATTTTACCCAGTAAAGTTTTTAGAGTCCTATTTAAACGTTCGACCAACCCATTAGACATTGGGTGATAGATACTGCTGAGAGACCTTTTTATATGTAGCATAGACATTACCTGTGACATAGTGTCTGATATCAGTTGAGTGCCATGGTCTGACAATATTTCTCCGGGAAAACCCAAGCGAGAAAATATCAGCCAAAGAGCGTCTGCGATATCAGCAGTTGAGATGCTCTTGAGAGGTATTGCCTCTGGCCAACGTGTGCACATATCGACACATGTAAGAATAAATTGATGCCCTCTAGCCGACTTAATTCTAAAAGGACCGATAATATCTATTGCCATTTTTTGAAAAGGGCGAATTGGAATGTCAGCAGCCTGAATAGGCGCAGCATGTCGTGGTCCTTTAGATTTGACCTCCTGACATACTTTGCAAGAGCGACAGTACATTCGTATGTCCTTGCTCACAAATGGCCAAAAGAAAGCCGCAAGAACTCTCGACTTTGTACGGGAAAAAACCCATATGTCCAGCACATTGCGAGTCATGAGCATGTTGCAATATTTGCACCCTCATGCTCTTAGGCACAAGAATTTGTGAATGAGTGGATGTAGTCGAGTCTTGTACCATACGTACAAGTACGCCGTTCTTCATAGAAATCCAAGATTTTCTATTAGTATTTTGATTAGGATCACCTTTTTTTGCTAGAATGAAGAATTTTTGTAACGACGGATCTTCTTCTTGCAATTTGATAAATGAGTCACGTGTAATAGTCAAGTGACTATTTTGTTCATTTACTTCATCATTATTAGTTAATGAAGTTTGAGGTGGATCCAGAGCATGTGCTCTTGTGACCACCGTATTGGTAGCTTCAATGTTTTGCTCTTCCCAAACAGCAATCTGCTGTGGGGTACATTCCCTAACTCCGTGAATACGACCAATAATAAGGTCCGCAATAGGGTTTGGAAGTAGACACGCGTGGACCTCTCCCGTGAAGAAAGGAGTAGCAATATGTATTATGGCAGTAGGATATTTTTCCAACGTGCCACCAAATGTGACACATTTGATGACCTTTCCTGTAGCACAGAATGGATCTACAAGAGATTGCCTAACCCCGACAGTAGTACATCCAGAATCAAACAACACCGAGACTGGATTACTATTTACAAGCCCCTTATGTAATATAAGAGAACCTCTCCCATCATGAGCAACATTAGCAGGAAGAGCGGGCAAAGGATGACCACAGCTTAGAGTACTAATGGTTTTCGGATCAAATAAAGTACTGCATTGGATACATTTATTTGCCCTACCAAAGTCAAAAGATGAGCATCCGATAGCATTATGGTCTTTATCATTATTAACCTGTTTATCTGCTCCCTGAGATTCTTGTTGAACAGAGTTTGTCTGTTGATATCTTTTTCTCTTCTGTTGCGATCTACCGCGACCATTATTGCCTCTGCAATTATCATTAAAGTCCCTACTGTAATTTTTATCCTGTTTGCGTTCCAGTTTCCATAACTGTCATTACCATCTCTATGCTGTTGAGAACCTCTATTATCTTGGTATTGAGGTCTCTGCAAAAAATATTTTCCTCTATACCGATTACCTTTATGAAAATTTCTAAAGTTACCGGGAATAGAATACCGTGTAATATTAGGTTGTCTCCAGTTCTGGGAAGAAGAATCTCCCTGAAATTGATTACCATGGTTCTGGGCATAATTACGGTTACTCTTTTTATTGAAATTTTGCTGGCTACCCTGAAATTTACGCATAAAATTCGGGCCATAAGGTGCTGCCGAAGCAACTGGCAGACCTTCTTTTACCTTAGAGTTGCTAATGGTTATGTGAGGATGTGCAGTAACATACTGGCTACAGTATTCTTCCATTTCTTTTATATTTTTAGGCTTACGCTCATGAAGAAAAGAAAGAAAAGCTTCATTAACAGAAGACATAACCTTGTCTCTAACAAGTAAGGCCATGAGGGCTTCAAATGTACTTTCTGTCTTAGAAAGCTCAACCCATCGTAAAAAAGTAAGACGTATGCCTGAGATGAATTCTGAGAATTCAACTCCAGTTTCTGGTAACATGTTTTTAAATTTTAGACGATATCCGTCTTCGTTAAGTTGGTACTTCTTTAACAATGCCGCCCTGACAACCTCATAGTTGTTCTTGTCAGGCACCTCTACCATACCCAACAAAGTCAAAGCATCACCTCTAAGTATCTTGGACAGATGATAAACATATAATGTTTTATCTATATTATGCACCTTACATGCACTTTCAAATCTATCTAGATAAAATGTTTTATCATCAATTGAAGCATTGAATGCTGGTAAATTAAGCTTGAAATCAACAGCATTAGACTTATTAGCAGATGATACCTTGTTTAGCATCATTTCATGCATTACTAGATAATTTCAACTTTTCTAACTCCAAAGCTAAGAGTTTTTCTTCATGTTCCATTTTTGCTTTTCTCTCATCACTCCTCTTTGACTCTCGTTGTAACTTTCATTCTTCAGCCTCAGCCTGTTTTTCAAATCTTTTATTTTCAGCCTCTATTTCAAGTCTCTTATACACAGCTTCTTCTTCCAGTCTCTTATTTTCAGCTTCTTTTTCAAGTCTCTTATTTTCAGCTTCTTTTTCAAGTCTCTTATTTTCAGCTTCTTTTTCAAGTCTCTTATTTTCAGCTTCTTTTTCAAGTCTCTTATTTTCAAGCTCAGCCTGAAGTCTCTTCTCCTGAGATTCTGCTTCTCTTTTTTGTTTTTCCATTTCCATTTGTAATCTCTTTTCATCTACCTGCATCTGCAGTTTTAAAATTTCAGCATCTATTCTCTTTTGTTCAGTTAGTTCTTTCATTTTCTTTTCCTCCGACTTCAATGCCTTGGCATATTGAACAGTCGCAAATTCTTCTAATTTATCACCTGTCTTCCCAAGGGCTTTACCCTGCTCAATAAAGTACTCAAATGTAGAATGATGTCTAAAATGTGGAGTACAGAAACCTGAAATAATTAATTATCTTATTTCAATCTTAATAGCAACAAGACTTAATAAAGTGCTT
>JAMPIV010009905.1:5000-205123 GCA_024509875.1 Oreohelix idahoensis
ACAGATTAAACACATGCGGCTGTGAATGCTTATCGCGACAATACTGAATCAGACTACAAAGGAAGAACAGAATGTTTGTCTGTAAAAAACGTCTGTGGTCTATTATATGGCGCCAATTTATCTGTCTAGTGACTGAAATCAGGGCAGGTGAGAATTGCGTAAGAATTTCCGCTCTGATTTTGGTAATGATAATTATAGATTAAAGCCATTATGGGGACACAGATTAGCGATGGCAAGATTTGAGGGATAAGTTTGCAGATGGGTTCGACAGTGTGTATAAGGGTAAACGGAAAGAACATAGCCATATATGGTTATGTTTCATTGTATGACATGATATTCTTAGAATATCTTACATTATGAGGGTGACAGTAATATTTATAATTTCTAGTCACTTCTTTCTAGCTCAGAGATTGGACCAATAGAGATCAGGAAATATACATTCGTTTCGATTGGAGGTTTTGTTGGAAAACGCCATGTGGAGGCTTGGGGGGAAAAAGGAAATATAACCTAGCAAATTCGGAGGAAGAAACAGACAGCATGGCTGTGGTGGGTTTTGATGTTATGAATTGTTGTTATGTATTATTATTGGATTAAATGAGATCAGCTATGAAGGTCCCTGAATTTAACAAATAGTATTTTAAACTTTCCAGAGTACCTTTCCGCTACCACCCTTTTGATCTCATTCAAAATTAATCTATATTATTATATAAAATGACTTCGTGTAATGTCTAGGGTTATGAATGTGGAGTGTTATGTGTAATAACCAACAAACATACAAACAAATAGTTTATTTTCCACAACCACCAACAGTATTACAACAATAACATACAAACGACACTTTAAAAGGCTATCTTAATTAAGACAGTGGTTGAAATTTGTGTAAATACAATTTTGTACAATTTATTATCCTGATTCTAATTTATTTTGAACCAGGACTGACAATCAAAAGTGAAATCAAAAGAATCATTTACAACATTTTAATAACACAGTGGATTTTCTGTCCATACATACAATATTATTCTAATATAAGTGTGTAGTTGTACCCTTCTACTTTGAGGTAATACTGGTAGTAAACCATAGGTTGTTGGTTATAATCACTCCCTTTAAGTTATGTCTGTTTTCGTTTGTCACTTGTGGAAATATTAATACTAGGCACAGTTTTCTTTATTATCACTTTCTAGTTCTTTTAAGTTCTTTTAAGTTCTTTTAAGTTGAGCTGCCAGGTGCCGAACAAGAACTTACCTTGGCAGGAGAATACAGGTAGAAAGTTTCCTCTGCTCGCTTGACAATCTTTTCCACCTTTTTGATAGGCAATGGCCACTAGCATGGGCTCGAAGAATACAGACAGAGTCCTGAATCGAGCAGTTCTCAAGCGTTTGGTACTACATTAACGTCAGTACCCAGGACCCTGAAATGTGAAGGTTATGCATCCTTCTTTATACCTAGTATAATATACTATTCCACATTTAAGTACAGGTACATTACAAACAAACGAAAAGAGTCATAGCTTTATACTAACCTATGCCACCATTATCTTTTGATGTGACAATGTACACTAGTATTCCTCTCCCCTAATAGTTACAACGCCACTGCAATTCCAGCTGTAATCTTTTCCATATAATAGGATAGGTGTTATGCTCCTTGATGACAATCATACATATTTTCTTGTAGTTTTACACCTCTCTGACAGTTTATCACATGGTGGATCAATCTCTAGGCTTTGCCTAATGGTTGCTATAGACCCACTCACTTACAGACATATATATTATATTATTATTTTTATTTTTTCAGTCATTCAATTTTTATGAAATACACAGCACATATCTGCCGTTCTGTCCAGGCTTTTAAGAAAATGGTTTTCACTGCACAAGCCTGATCTCATCGCTACCTAGTCAAAATTTGTTAGAAAATGGCGTCCCCAACTAATGCTTTTTCCCCAATACAACTACTCTGGCCAATGATTATCCTTATTTCACTTGTAAACAAATGTGGTGTCGTAAAAATTAATAGTGATACAACGTCAAAATATCTCCAATGATACAACGTAGCGATAAAAAAACCAATGCGTAAGCTGCTGGAATACATGATCGCCCGCGCCGCGGGTCATCAGGTGTTAGACTTGAAGGCAAAACGGAACGAGGATCAAAGGACAAAAATCTGACTGAACGCGTACTTGAACTAGCGAGGTTAATGGACGCAAATTGGTGGGGCAAGGAGGAAAAGTCACGTTTCCCCCCCCCCCAAGTTGACATAAAGTAAGGAATTCGACAGAAGGGACCTTGGATATGATACGCCACAGTCATTTATTGGACGCTTTTGCGATACCAAGCCTTTTATTTGAATTCAGCGGCAAACGCAGATGCTTGAAAGATTACAAAATTCAAAAAGTAACTTTTTCTTAATATTAATGTTAGGAACATAAAAATTAGCTGGCCGGATGGCCCATTCTGAGCAGTGAAATAATATACTTTCATTTATACAGACGGACAGATAATAAGAAAGATAATGACAAAAGACGGGGTTGTTCACATCAGCGAAAGACTGCATTGAATCAAACATGCCACTATTTGCACAAAAATCGCAACCTTGAGACTCAAGTGTTCAAATCTAGTTAGAATGCAAGAGAGGGGGAGTAGCGGACAGTAGTGGCTAAAAATAACTTAGGAGGCAGGTTCGTGCAGTTTTACATGTGTTAGTCCAAAAAAAAAACAAGTGAAATTGTGGGAAAAAGATAAATTGTGACCGACGTACATTTTAAAAATTGAGATGTACTTTTGACTTTTTTGGGAAAAGATAAAATGTGACGGACGTACATTTGAGAAAATAAGATGTAATTTTGACTTTATTTTCAAATTTTGAATTGAAAAGCTTGGTCTTCTGATCTGATTGGCCAACGCATTTTATAGTAGCGGGATAGAGACGCACATATTTGCCATTCGACATAAGTCTGTCCAGTAACACAGTCATTACTTGTAGTGGTGATTTCCCAGAAATAATACATAATATTCAGTGGGACACCATACTATAGCCAGCAGCTCAGCAGAGTTTTGCTAGCACTTATTTACTGTGTACTATATTCATATTTCTGGTAAGACTGAAATTAATTCTTTATACATTTTAATATTTGTTTAAGGTTCGAGTGATTTGATACTGCAATAGCATAATCTGTTCCTTACAACAAGTAAGGGTTCGCTCTAGACCCCCCGCCCCAGTTCAGGGTCTAGAGACAAATAAAATACATAAACTCCAGCAAGGATTAGGAAGGACAGATCAAGTGTTGAGATCAATGAAACATATTACCTATCCTATTTTAGGGGAGGAAACTAATAAACATATTTCAGAATCTGTAGTCTGGGAGAACCTATCTGATGTGAAACCACCATGGTAAAATGTGCTGTATGGTCAGAGAGATCTGACCTGTCTATATGGTGTTGTTGTTGTGTAGTGTTGTGTCCAGACATGGTTAGAGAATGGAATTTTGACACATAGCCAATACTTTGATTGCAGAGCTGTGAGTTTCAGTTGGCACCAATGTGGTGTCAAACGAGTTGTTGATTTTACCCGAGTGGATCCGTGCAGTAACCTTGTGTCAGAGCAGCCTATTATTGCCCCCAAGCACGGAGAGGTGGGGCCACCAGACCACTATTATTGCCCCCAAGCACGGAGAGGTGGGGCCACCAGATCTCAGCACCAGAGCTACATCTTCAAAGTTGAGTGAGCCTCTGGTCTGCTGAGAATTCACCAACTCAATATAGTTACTAACAATCCCATAAAATTCCTGCAATTTACTGGACACTGTGTAGTCAATATAGACTGGAGTGATGAGGCCACCCCAACAGCACAACCATTAAACGGTCTCCCAAATTAGATGACTACTATAAACACTAATAAAACTAAATAGTCTAGTAACATACATATGTACACTCTTGCATTTATTATGTAATATGTTCTGGCCGAAATAAAACTCGGTCCAGATCAAATAAATGTAAGATAATTTCTATCAAAATTTTACACCCTTGAGTTAGTTCAGTGTATTATAACATTGGTTAATATTATTAGACTTAGTAAATATCTGTGTGTGTGTCTATAAACTATCACACCACATTACATATCATTACCCTAGACATTTAACGTAGCCACATTCATTAGAAAAAAAAAAGATAAGTGTGAGGTCGTAGTGGTAGCGAGAAGGGCCTTCTGACAACTCTCAGTTACATTTTATCTCAGGAGCCTTCACAGCTGACCTCATGCATCACACGTAGTACCATCACCACCATACAATACCATCAAACCCACTACATGTGGATTGGTTCAAAATTCTATCTTTTTGTTTTAATCATATCATAACCCTCCACTCCCAAAGGAGCATAGGCCTTCAACAAACACATGCCAAGTCCTCCTGTCACGTGCCATCATCTCAAGTTCTTTCCATGTTCTCCTCATCATTTTCACCTCTGTTTCCAACTCTCTTCTCCATGTACTTCTTGGTCTTCCTCTGCCTCTTTTGCCCTGCGGGTTCCAGAACAAGGACTGCCTTGTAATGCTATCAACAGGTTTCCTCAGTGTGTGTCCTATCCATCGCCATCGTCTTCTTCTCATCTCTTGTTCCACTGGCACTTGTCTAGTTCTTGTCATCAGTTCTACGTTGGTAACCTTGTCATACCATTTTAATCCCTCTATTCTACGCAAGCACCCATTTATGAAAGTCTGTAGCTTTTTGGTTGTTGTCTTTGTTGTTCTCCATGTCTCAGAGCCATACAATAGGACTGACTTCACATTTGAGTTGAAGATTCTATTTTCGTGTTGGATCCTATTTCTCTTGATCTCCATATATTTCCCAATGCAATGAAAGCTCCTCTTGCCTTTTGTATTCTTATTTTGATATCGCTGTCTGTCCCTCCAACTTTGTCTATATTACTGCCAAGATACGTATATGATTCTACATCTTGTATTGGTGTTTCTTCAAGTTCAACCCTATTATCATTACCTGCATTTATTCTCATTATTTTTGTCTTTTCCCTGTGTATTTTCAGACCCAATTGCTGTGACCTCTCATCGAGTGTTTTCAATTTGTCCTGCATCTGATTACGGTTATGGGACAGAAGAGCCAAGTCATCAGCAAAATCCAGATCATCCAACTGCTTAGTCAGAGTCCACTGGATTCCATTTCTGTTGTGTGTTGTCGATGATCTCATAACCCAATCTATTGCCAGCAAGAAAAGAAATGGAGACAAGAGGCATCTCTGTCGCACTCCTGTTCTTATCCCAAATGGTTCTGTAAGCTGTCCTTCATGAAGAACTCTGCATGTCATGTCTTCATATGTTTTCTTTATTAAATTAATGATCTTCAGGGGAACTCCATAATGCCTCATCAATTTCCAAAGTGATTCTCTGTCTACACTGTCAAATGCCTTTTCATAGTCCACAAATCCGATGTATAGTGGTGAATTCCATTCCAGACTTTGTTCAACTATTATTCTCAAAGTGGCTATCTGGTCTGTACATGATCTGTTTTGTCGAAAACCTGCTTGTTCATCTCTCAATTTCTTGTCTATCGACTCTTTTAATCTCTCAAGGATAATCCTGTTTAATACTTTTCCTGGCACTGATAGTAACATTATTCCTCTATAATTTGTGCACTCTTGTAAATTTCCCTTCTTAGGCAACTTAACCAGATATCCTTCCTTCCATTCTGCTGGTATCTCTTCCTTTTCCCAGACTTTACCAAGTAATTTATATAACATCTCTGTAGCCGTGTCGATATCTGCTTTGATGGCCTCTGCTGGAATGCCATCAGGTCCAGACGCTTTTCCATCTCTTAGAAGCTTTATGGCTTTCTTTATTTCTTCCTTCGTTGGTCTTTCACCGTTAATTTGTAGCTCTTCTTCTGCTGGCTGGATGTCCAGCGGGTTTTGTGGAGCTGGTCTATTGAGAAGGTCCCCAAAATATTCTGTCCACCTCTTCATTTTCTCTTGTATATTGCTGAGCATTTTCCCATTCTTGTCTTTTATGAGGCAACTTGTTTGCTTGTATTTCCCTGTTAACTTCTTTGTGCTATTATACAGTTCTCTCATATTTCCTTTGGCTGCAGCATCTTCTGCCTCTCTTGCCAACTCCTCAATATACTTCCTCTTGTCTCTTTTGATACTTCTTTTTACTTCTTTGTTTGCTTCTGTGTACACTTCTTGAGCCTTGGCTTTGGAACTTCTGGTTTTGCTTGTGTTTAACTCTGCTTTCTTGTTTTTCCTGTATTTTATCTTATTGATGGTTTCTGTTGTTATCCATGCTTTTTGTTGCCTTTCCCTTTTCCCCAGTATTTCTTCACATGTCTCCTTCCATACCGTTTTGACCTGCTGCCAATAGTCTTCTGTATTCTCTACATCTTCCAGCTGTTGTAGCACTTGGAATTTGTTGGATACTGTGACCGCAAATTTGTCTCTTGTTTCTTGATTTCTTAGCTGTCCTACATTAAACTGTTGTCTATAATTTTGCATTGTTGCATATCTCTTGAGTTTCATTTTTATTTTGGCTATCAGAAGATGGTGATCTGATGCCACATCTGCTCCTCTATATACCTTTACATCCTGCAATGATGATCTAAACTTCTTCTTTATGCATATATGATCGATCTGATTTTCTGTTCTATGGTCTGGTGATATCCATGTTGCCTTGTGTATTCTCTTATGTGGAAACTTGCTTCCTCCTATAGCCAGTTGATTTGAAGCACAGAAGTTTGCGAATAGTTCTCCATTTTCATTCATTACTCCTAGCCCATGTTTTCCCATGACTTCTTCAAATCCGGTGTTGACTGTACCTATCTTTGCATTCATGTCACCCATCAAAATTGTGATGTCTCTTCTTTTTTACTTTATCCATAATTTCCTGTAGTTTAGTATAAAATGCTTCTTTCACAGACTCTTCTTTGTCATTAGTTGGTGCATAACATTGGATGACATTTACATGAATTTTCTTTTTAGCTGTTTTGAAAGTAACTGTTATTATTCTGGGTCCAACAGCTTCCCATTCAATGAGTGCTTTCTGTGCTTCTTTAGATAACATAAGAGCTACCCCTTCACTGTGGTGTGAAGTTTCGTCTTCATGTCCTGAGGACAGCACCAATTCACCTGTGATGAGTTTCTTCCTGTCTACCCCCTTCCGCTTTGTTTCACACATTCCCAGAACCTCGATTTTGTATTCCCTCATTTCTGCTGCTACTTGCGCCACTTTCCCTTGTTCGTTTAATGTCCGAACATTCCAGGTGCCAAATCTGGAAGTTCTCCTAGAAGAAAGAAGGTTAGTCAGCAACACAGACTCCTTTCGGCTTTCTCTGTGTTGCATCATACGCCTCCCCGCGAGAGGACCTTCCCCTGTCTTGGATGGCTGTGTTTTATTTCCTTTATTTGACTTGTCCATATTTGTTGAAGTTTTTTGTGGTTTAAATTTTTTTTTACAGGATGGGGTAACCGGCCCCATGCCCAACCCTCCTTAGTCGCCTTCTACGACATGCCTGGCAGGGGACAGTGTTACTATTCTTTGCTCCCCTTTCGGGCCCCGGTGACACACGGGTGCTTTTTTGTTTTAATGTTAATTGTTTATTTTTAAACTACCTACGAGAGCTTATGTCATTCGCAATAAAAGCTAAGCGTGTTTCCCTGACCGTAGTGTCCACATTTCTAACTTTTTCATCGTATTGGGGAAACCCGCCTATGGCAAAGCGTGCAAGTCGGTTGTAGAGTTAGAACCAATTTGAGACGTGATTTGCGTGTGTTATCTAGCCTTGCCCCTCCTTTCTCCAAATGCAGTTAGGCAAATATTTCTTAGAACTAGGAAAAGTGGTTCGTTTATGTCAAGGAGGAATTTGAAAAATAGGGTACCGTTCTGTTCGGCTTATGCGTTTGCAAATAATAAGCTGAAGGCGTAGGCGACAACTTACGATTCTCGCCGAAAATTTTTAGTACTATCTTACCTTGACTTTATGCACTATACTGTTATATTCTAGTTTAGATATTGTATTTAGAACCGCACCACAATGGCAATACGTCAAAGTAGCAACTCCCAGGAGCTAGGGAAAAATAGGACGAGAATTCCAAAGTAAAGACAGGACAGAGTATTTGGGCATCTTCGAAACACAGGAAGAAAACCAGGCCTTCTGAATACAAAGACTGTGGACCTAGAAATCGGAGCACCCGTCATACCATGGATTCTAAAGTTACACCAGACCAAGTGTTCCAGGCATCTAAGCAAGTTGCCGTGAATATTCTAAAACTGTGCCCGCAGATTGTATTTCCCAAACTGTGGTAAGGTGTAACAAATAGTTTACAATTTGAATTTGACATGTTTGTACTTGCTAGTGGTGGTAAAAATCCGTATGAGGCTGGTAACCTCAGCATATCAAAATAGGGTATTCATACACCATCACAACAAGCGCTTGTGATTGCTTCGTGCTAGTTCTCACAGGGAACCAAAAGCAGGGTAACCCCCAAACTCCGAATGGAGCAGGGAGTGAGTGATAAAATTCATATTATCATTATGGGAGTTATATATAAACTTTACCATGTTCCTTCAGACACAAGCCATTGCATTCGCCGCTGTAGAGACACATTTTTTTCATTAAATTAACTTACAATTTAATGGTGATTTCTCATCACATTCCCTGAGTTATGACGCATATTCAGGGAAGATAAATTTTCTGAGAGACAAAAACTGGTGGACGGACAGCGGGAAAGGCGTCTGATTAATATCAGAAAAACAAAGACTCAGCAGAGGCGTTTGTTCCTTTTGTGTCTTCTAAAGATTTGTGGTACAAGGCTAAAAAATCTGATTGTGGAACGAGTCTGCAAGACCATTTATGGTACGATTCAACGTTACGAATCTGTGATTCAGACGCTTGTTGTTGACACTAGACGGCTACGTTCGACGGGCCTGTGCAGATACTAGCACTGACACCAGAAGAGTTACCCCCTGCAAACATCGCTCGGGACGTGCCCTCATCACTGAAAACTTATTGACGAAAACAGCAGCAGCCGCATTCAGAAACCTGGCAAGTCATACTTGTAGAAGGCCAGCATTCTAAGAATTCTGTAACCATTATAAATTTCCACTTTAACCTCAATGAGGACACACTTTATTCTACAGCATATCTATCATTCATATTCAATTTACTTCTGTTAAGATAATTGATCATTAAATGCGTTACATGTTATTTTACAAAGCTCTAGTTGATTCGGTTATTATAGAGAGAAGTGCACACGTATGAACTAGTATCTTTAATATGCATCGAGCTAATAAGAATTTCACTGTTAATTCAGTTGGGGGTTTGTACGAGCTAAATTAAATTATATAATACCTCTTCACAAAAGTCGACTGGCAGATAAAAGTTAACATTGCTAAGACATATTCAATTCTGTTTTTGACTGTAAATACTTCCTCAAGGTAGAAGCATCATCATCCTTCTATCTGCATCTCTGCAAAGAGTAATCTTGTGCGAAGGTAGATGCCTGTGAAGACCCACATTAGATACTCTAGATTTTGGCCATTGTTGGACCATCACTGCAGAGCAAGGGGAGGCAACCCGTGACAGATCGACATGTTTGCAATCGTTATCTTCGCAGACACAAAGTCTGGATTAACAATAACAATGTCGCTCAGTGTAGACTCTTACTCCGTCTGGAGCTGGCGATAAATGAAAAGTGTATGTTTTAAGTTTGCTCCTTCGCTACGTGTCACCGATAATATAGGAGAAAATAACTAGGAGAGAGGGATAAGTGAGAGGTGTGACAAGATGACCTCATTCGGGGAAAGTGTAAACAATAGAAAATGAAAAGAATACGAATGCGGACGGCATGTGTACTGCCGGAGAGGATTGTTGACCCGAAACAGAGAAGGACCGTCCTGCGGGCCTGTAACTTGTTACTTTTCTTTTAATCTACACTTCTTCCTTCTATTTTCTTTCCTATGAGTCTCCCCCCCCCCCTCCCCCCACACACACACATAGATTTTGGTCTATTATTTACTGATACTAGAACTACTACTGCTGCCATGTAGTTCCAAGGTTAAAGTTAATGATTGATTAACCCTTCGATTACTCTGCTCCAGGAACAATATGGTTCACCTCAACCTCTGTTGTCATGTTACGGTTGTTCTTTCTGCAATCCTAAAAATAATATACTCTTCTTGTGAGTCCATACATGCTTTTCAAATTATCCATGAGTGAGTGAGTTCCCTTTCATGCAGGCGGAAAAGACGTCTACCCTATAATTACCAGATTTAAAATAAGTACTAGAAGTTAAATACGAACAACAAAATACTAAAGACTAGATAAACTGAAGCGGTTAAAGTAGCACATCAAACGTTGACATCCTTGCATTTCGCAATATTGACTAGACATGAAATTACCAGCAACTGTTGTCAATGACCAACGCCGGGTACTTAGAGCTAGCTGTTACATAAAACACACAATGAGGCAGCAGGAAGGCCTCATTCTCAAGACACGTAATTTCTCGTTGTTTCTGAACGCATGCGCAGTCACCCGGCTAATGTGAGACGACGTGCATCTTTTCCGGCGGCCATTAGTGCAGGAAGTGGGGTGTTGCGTCTGCGCAGAGGCATTATCAGCCGACTTCCTCTTGTCAGAAGTGGTGTGCACGCATCAAGACTCATTGAAGTTAAAATACACAACCCCTCAACTTCCCCCTTTCCTGCCCACCCCTCCCACATTGAGGAAGCAAATACGATGGGAGACGTTTATTATTTCTTTATTTGTGCTATCAGCGTGAGCAGAGTCGACACCCTGGGCAGAGAGAGCAGTACAACCCCATCGGGTGCCGACTTGTGGAGAGCCGTGGAAATTTACTTCATTAAAAAAAAAAATAATTAATAAAGTAACATTTTAGAACAACAACAAAAATGACAAAGAAAATTTGAAATTAAAACAACAATTTACTTATATGAAACTGATCGTTGACCTAAAAGTTTATACTATTCTTTTTTAACACGCTTATATTTACCTTCACTTGTATGTCACTTTCATGTCACTTTCAAATCTTGCAATCGATTTTTCAATCACTTCCAGATGAGCAATAGCTCTGAAACTTGGCATAGTTGTGTATTCCCGATAACAATACAATAATCAGTCACTTATTTAATAGTTTAATATTGTAATTATGACATTATGATTAATTAAAGTTTTTCGTAAAGAAATGTAAACAAATCAGGGGCCATAGTCAAGTTAATTAGAAATTTAAGAGTACGTGGTGTGCTTTATTTTTCTATGTGTAAAACAGGGCCGTACTCAAACAAGTGTCTAGCTACATCAAGGGAAACAATCCAAATTATAAAATTCGCTTAAGAAATTTTAGACCAGATTTACAATACGTAAAAATATTGTTTATGTTATAGTATGACATAATTTTTCTAACACTAAAAAGAAGAAAATAAAAAATGTAAAAAAGATATTTTAAACACAGGCTTTTAATGCACTAAAAACCCAAAAAGAATTTTTCAAGGAGTTTATAGCTTGCAGTAAAAAAATGTAACATCAAATTGACATAAAGCGTTGGGCGCTGATTGTGCATGAAATTAACTTCTGCTTTATACTTCATTACACACTTATGGATAAAATATATGATAAGCGCTTATGCGCCCCACATTTTTTGACTGCAAGCTTTAAACTCCTTGAAAAATTATTTTGGGTTTGTAGTGCATTAAAAGCCTGTGTTTAAAATATTTTTTGTATATTTTTTATTCAAGTAACCAGCAGTGGGCGCCCATCTTTTATTCTTCACGAATACATAAAAAAAAAACTACAACAGGATTTTAAAAACATAAATGTTTTACGTTTTGTCAAATGTTACAGCTAGCCTCACCTGCGCTAATTACAGTGTGATCCAACTCAACAGCATGACACTGAGTCCTGTAAAAGAACTCGCAGTACTGCCCGGGGGGGGGGGGGGCTGAAAGGAAGCGGAGGAATCACAAGACCTCCCACCATCTTGAAAAATCCCAAAGATCAGGTCTAGGTGTAAAACTTGAAATGTTTTGGCGACTGGCTTTGAAGATCACCACTTCTCATTTCCTACGGTCTGTGGTGGACATGCTTGAAATGTCTGTAACCTCTTACAGGCTGAGGTGAGCGTCGATTGGCAGGGCAGTTAGAGCGTGCGCTTCTCGGGGCAAAGTACTGGGTTCGAAACCTGATAGTGTCACGCTGCAGTCTACCCAGTGTAAATAGATAAGCTGGTTTTGCTCTTTTGTTAGAGAAAGGAAGGGAACTGATGACCCCGCTGCTTAAGGTAAGATCTCTGACGGTGAAGTCTGCAACACTTCACTCCCCTAAGGCAGTATCAGACTACGTTTACCCTTCTATATATACTGAAGCACATTAAAAACGCACCACCTGTATAATCCAGGAACAGAGTGTGAAATGTAAATATAAGTGTGTACAAGTTTACATATTTGGAATCTTTATTCATTTTCCTATGAATCCATGCTGGTCATTAATTTGTACATTTGATTGTTATGAAATTCATTGCATTCTGTGCAGGCAAGGGAGAAAACCAAAAATACAAAAAAATGCACGTGCGTTATCCTGCTGGAGAAGCTGCAAGTCTGGATAAATTGTGAACGCAGGAGCAACCAGTGCATCCAGAACCTCATCTCGATATGTCACAGCATTAACATTTCCAGGAAGACGTGAAGAGGCAAGCGATGGTGAAAACTGAATCCTCCCCAAATTGGAATACTGCCACCTCGAAATCGGTTGACACAGCAATCTGCAAAGCGCTCTTCACACCGTCGCTAAATCCGCATACGTCCATCTGCAAAGGATATGTTGAATCTGTTCTCGTCTGTGAATAGGACAGCATTCCACTGCAGTCTAGTCCATCTGATATGTTGCTCTGCCCATTGCAGGCGCTGCTAACGATGTCTGTGAGTCAAGTTTGGCCCAACATAAGGTCGTCTTGCAGTAAGGCCTGTATCTCTGAGTCGTCGTATGACTGTCATTCGAGAGACTTGCCCACGTCTACCCACTATTGCTCTTGCTGTTTGACTTGACGGGAGAGAACGATTCCTTAGGTGACTCAGCACAATATGACGATCTTGCGCAGGGGTAGTAACTCGTGGTTGGCCACTCCGAAGTCTATCCCGGGCACTGCCAGTGGTTCCGCAACGTTCATTGAGACGTACAATAGTGCTGTGGTGGCAATTCATCCTTCTGGCAATGTCCCGCGAGCTCATTCCGGTCTCCAACATACCAATGGCTCGTTGGCGGTCGTTTTCAGATAGTCGTGGCATTTCAAGCACATGTACTGGGTGTTTTGTCTCAACGGCCTTTTTATACCGAGTATACTGCCACAACGCGTACACATTTTCAGGGTCATAGCTGTTGGGAATCGTGTTGCACGTGTAACTTTCATCGTTTTCATGTAGTCTGTACACACACCCGTGGGTTGAATCATGCACTTTCCATTCCAGCAGCCATTCGCTCTCTACCTCATGGCAAACACGGGGAAAATCCATTCACACACTTTTTTTTGCCAGCTTCTCGGCATCAGTATATATAATAGTGGTGCGTTTTTAATGTGCTTCAGTATATAACAGTTTCAAGTTAAATCTATAATTTTTGTATAAATGGTGATAGGAAATTAGATAACACATAACCTTTATTACGAGCAAGTCACCCGTCAAAAATTGGTGCGGGGGAATGTGATTCGCTTGATAGCTAGGCGGAGTTGTCGTACGGAAGGTACGGGGTTCGAACCCTGGGTAAGCCACTCACGTCTGTTGTTTTTCTGTTGTCCAAGTGTTCTACTTCTTTATTTCTTACGAGTGCCTGAAAACATACCTTTATGTTTGTCTAATATTAATTTACTAATAACAATTATGTTGTACTGCACGCCCTGACGACGGTATTAAATTTCGCTGTGGCCATTTCACTTATTTTCATTTGGCTTCAGATGTCCAGAAGCACGGAAACAGTGTGGCACTTAAGCATGGAAGCTTTAGCTATGTTGAGCCATGAGGCTTCACTGGCTATGAATACACGCAAATATATGATGGAAATATTTATTCAATACTCAACTTATTATGGGAGGCGAGGTAGCGCAATGGTTAGTGCATTGGCTTCCTAGTTCGGTGGTCCATGGTTCGATCCCCAGTTCTTGTGACATTATTTTGGGTCGATCTCTGCTTCACTACGGCAGTGGGAGCCGCGCTGGTTTAATGGTTACCACACTGCGCTGGCGATCGGGTGATCCAGGTTCGAGCCCTTGCGAGGACATTTGAAGGAGTGTCGTCGACCGGGACTTGGACTGGAATAATTCGAGCCCTGGCGAAGACATTTGAAGGATTGTCGTCGACCAGAGACTGGAATAACCTGAACGGCTCCTGAGCCGACTCAGCTCTAATGGCTAGCTCCGAAATCGGAGAATATCTGCCTGAATGGCGAGATGACACCTGTCATTGTATAGGGAAAAAATGAATACTCACGTAAAATCAGTTTCACGTTAGATATATTAATCGGAGATTTCGTCTCGAGTAATAGCGGGCGTACGATTAAAAAAAAAAAAAAGAAAACTACGGCAGTAATCAGTTACATTTGTTATACTGACTAATTACATGCTTTTAAATGGTCGGCACCTCCTTTTTTCTCTGCTATGTAGCAGATATTTTGTATTTTCAAACATTTTTTCACGCCTTTCAGTAATATGAGGGGCGTTCAGAAAGTAATGCACCACATCGTTTTTCTCAGCTAATAATGAAGATAGAAGCATGAAATTTTGCACACTTCAAATATGGCATGTGCCAATTGTGTGCACCAAATTGCACCGCAACCGGCCAAATAATACGGCTGCCCTAAACCGTTGAAATGGAGCGTGTTAGCAACTTGCGTTATAAGCAGCGAATTGTGATAGAATTTCTCGTTGCAGAGAAGGAAACTGTTGTGAATATTCACAAGCGTCTATGTGATGTGTATGGAAGTTTTGCAGTCGACAGGAGTACAGTCAGTCGCTGGGTTCAGAGAATCAAAGAATCAGGAAGTGGAGATACGGAGCTGCTTGATCGGCCGCCCTGTGGACGTCCTGCTACAGCCACCAACGCAGAAATGTTGAAATGCGCTGAGGGCATTATTCTTACTGATAGGCGAATCACTACTTAACAATTGGCCTTACAGCGGTCAGTCAGCATTGGTAGTGCAAATGCAGTTATAAAAACTCGAATTTTCTAAGGTTTGCGCAAGATGGGTTCCTCGAAGTCTCACAAATGACCACCGATTGCAAAGGAAAGCAATTTCTTCTGAATTGTTGGAGCGTTTCAATGCTGATGGAGAGAACTTTTTGGCTAAGATCGTTACAGGTGACGAAACCTGGGCACATCATTTTGAACCTGAGACAAAAAGACAGTCAATGGGGTGGCATCATCCGCAATCACCAAGAAGAAAGAAATTCATGACAATTCCTTCAGCTGGAAAGGTCATGATCACTGTCTTTCGGGACACTGAAGGTGTGATTCTTGAGGACGTTATGCCAAGAGGAGAGACAATCAATTCGCAAGCTTACATTAAGACATTGAAAAAACTCAATCAACGTTTTCGCAGAGTTTGGCCGCACAAGAATCCAGCAGACCTGCTTCTCCTTCACGACAATGAGCGACCTCACACAAGTCTGGCAACACGGGAAGCAATCACCAAATTGGGTAGGACTGTACTACCCCATCCACCCTATAGTCCCGATTTGGCACCCTCTGGTTTTCATCTATTTGGTCAACTTAAAGATGCACTCCGTGGGACAAGGTTTGAAGATGATGAAGGAGTGATTCACGCAGCGAAGAAATGGCTACATGATCAAGACAAAATCTGGTACGGGCTAGGAATACATGCACTTGTTTCGCGCTGGCATAAAGCCGTACAAGTTGATGGGGATTATGTTGAATAATACCGATGTTTACATGGCATATCCATGTATATTGTGTATAAATTTCATGCTTTTTTAATAAACAGCTCCTGAGAAAAACGATGTGGTGCATTACTTTCTGAACGCCCCTCGTAATTCGTCTGGTTTGTTTATCTGACCATTCCTGCTGGGAGAGGAGACAGGTGATGCAAAATTGATCAAGTCATGTTGGTAAAATTCTCATGTACCAAACCTTGGACGCGCCGGATTAGCACGACGTACGCCCAGCCAGTTTATTTAACGCTGATAAGCCGATTGGGATTCCCTAATTGCTGTCGTGAAGAGGCACAGCCCAGATGGTTACACGAGGATCGGTGTTCGCACAAGGAGGGGAAGATAAATTATCCGTCTGCGGACATATTACAGACATGCACCTGGAAGACGAAATGAGGTAATAGCATCCGGATAGCAGTATTACGAAGATATAACTTGAGATAAAAGTAAGAAGAAGTTATTTAAAATCACGGACGAGAATATTCGGAGGTTTCATGTCCATATACGGGAAACGTGACCTTTTGCATCACGCACAGAATTTCAGGCGGAAATAATTTTGAAATTACCCCACAAAACACGCATGTTTGAAACTATTGGCGCTCTGCTTAGCATTGTAACAAACAAATGCGGGGGAAGACAGGCAATATAACCTGACTTTTTTTCCAAGTTTAGTTCACTGTGAGCATCGCTTGCCAAGAGTAATAACAGACTGCCAGAGTTAAGACTAGAATCAATTCCATTTATCAGACCGGACTTTGTTTAAGCAATTTTGAGGACTTCAGAGCCCAGAATAAACTCTACCATTTAACAAGGACAACCGGGATCTGAGGAATCTGGAACACGGAGTCAAAGTGGGAATTATTGTTAAAGTAACGACCCCCAAGAACACGCGTGAAAAGGCATCTGCTAGTGCCTTAAACTTACTTCTCTGAGCAAACAGTCTGTGAGCCAAGATTGACGTAAGTTATAAATTTTACATTCTATATTTTTCATTACTAATATGTGAACAAATATGTATATATTGCCAAGTGAATATTGGTATGTGAAAAATGCTTGTGGATGTCCACGTCGTGTGAGGCTGGCAACCTTAGCATATAGAATGATGATGTCATTAACCACCACTGCAAGGACTGGTGACCGCTTTATCGCTAGTTTCATAAAGAGAGCTAAAAGCATAAGTAGTCCCAAGTTCCATATGGAGCAGGGAGGGAAAGATGAAATAAATGATGTTCATTCTAATTATAATATTTACATTGTCAAACCAGTGTAAATGACTGTGTAAACATATTCACTGTAGAATTAACGAAAGTTTTCAATCTTTTCACCAGCTGTAGATGTAAATGAAAACATATTCAATCTATGTTGTGAACATTTTTCAACCACATTGGATGTAAATAAAAATATATTCTATCTACGCTTTTAACCTTTTCATTTGAATGCAAAGTAAATATAGAGCTATTCAATTTAAATGTAAAGTGAGGGTACACATCTCTGGAACAAAGTGAAGGTAGAAGTGCACTGACGTCGACGCTAGACACCATCATCAGAGGGTCTTAGAGACGCGGGACCAGCTTTGCAGTTACTCCCTGATCTTACTTTGAACGTGCGGTGCCTTTAATCTTGACCAGAGACGCGAGAACTCCAGTGACCTATCTGCACAGAACCCAAAAACCCAGAAACTACCATTTGCAGCTAAGCCAAACTTAAAAGCTGCCAAATGACTTCTTACATAAAACACCACACCATCACACGATGATGAGTATTTTCTATTAAAGATTATTCAAATTTTTTTAAACTGTTAAAATTTAGTTGATTATTAAATTTATTTGTAAATATACACATTTAACTTCGATTTAGTCATTTTGAATGTACTGCATCTTTGTCTCAGTCAATTTACTAAATACACTCTCTGTGGTGGGTTGATATGAAGCTAGTATATATTATGTGTAGCAGATGTGAAATCAGCTATGCAAGCCCCTGCGGAAGTATAATTCTGAATATAATGTCAGGGAACCTGTCTTGCTTCCACCAATGACCCCAACCTGCTATGTATATTTTCCCAATTGTATGTACTGATGTATGGATGTTGTGTAGCTAGGTGTCTAGGGTATATGCAATGTATGGGAATACAATAACAACAACCACACTTTAAAGTTATTTAACAAGTAATTTAACAACTCACTATTGAATTTTTGTCTGATACATTTTTTTCAATGTATTAAGTATAACTGAGTGAGTCAAATGAAGTTAAACGTCAAAATATATTTACACAAATACAAGTTAACTAATAGAGTCTATTATTTCTTGACTTTGGAAGTGTTCTTAGTGTAGTACTCTCCTCTAAAATTAAGCACATATTTGAGGGATCAATAATGTCATCATATTTAGATATCTGTTTGATATAATAGTCGTGCAGGATCAGTCAGTGAATTAATAAGGTCCCAAAACACAGAGGCTTAGCTTTAGATATGTATAGAAAATTCTGCGATGTCCTGCCCCGAAGTCTGCCCGCTCACAGCAAGGTACAGCTTTTGGATGGTTGATACTGTAAGGCATTCTATTGTATGGCCTCACCCTGGTACTTTTCTCGAACATATACGTGACTGGCACACTTCAGGCTCTCACAGAAACCCGTGATATTGAATTTTTCTCACTATATAAGTTAAATACAGGCTATTAATGGTTACAGATCTCCTGCTGACATCAGAACTGCGAAGGCACAGGGGCACAACTTGTCTGAATTCGTCAATAACTACACAAGTGAATATTTAATTTGCAAGTGGCAAGGAAAGCTTGGGCCTCAGTGTATTTATTCATACTCCTTAGTTATTCTAAGCAACCAATCAGGGGACTTCCGCTCCTACGCGTCTTTTTTTGAAAAGTTAACCTAATCATTTTCAAATCGGGAGACACCCCTTAATATGGCCAGCATCAGTAAAGAAGCCCTATACACTTCTATATATGTCTTCATTCTACCATATCGCTAGTATTCTCTAAGTCATTTCAATACAGAATGATAATATTTACTTCGTCTACCGTCTGTCATCTAATACATAAGGTTTCACACTTCTGTCTATTATTTTTACCATTTTCGTCTTTCCTCTATATTTACGCCAATAATATATCTTTTTTTCTACATTAAGATAATATATTAGACTAAAGAATATGATATATTTAATAACTAATTAGTAGCATTTTAATCGTCTTTTAGTCTTTATTTTTCCTATCGTTCGATTTGGACAGTTAGTTTCAGTTTCGAAAATGCAGACGATAGCTTACAAAGGACTCCGTACTATTTCCCCCTCTCTCTCATTTTTTTTCTAAGAAAACCACAACGACACGTTTTGGGTAAGGCATGCAAGTCTGTGACGTCACATTGGCATTTAGTCTAACGATCGTTTTATGCTTTAACCCTTTAGAGACCGAGTTATAAAAGCTAGTATTTCTGGCGGCGCGAACAACAATGACTCCCCACAACTTCCTTATGTTATTCTTATGTTATTTTATTCTTATAAATGGGTCACTAGTCTTACAACTGGGGGGAATTTTGCGAGACCATATGTGTGCGTGTTGTACATACAGATTGTATGTTACGACACTCTCAACAGAGCTATACCAGAATAATAAGAATTCCATTGAGTAAATTAGGGCGAGGGCTTGAACGAGCTGAAATTAACAATTGGTTAATTCTTCATAAAAGGCGGCGGATCAGATAAAAGTTACTATTGTCCTGCCCAACGCAGCATTGTTCTTGACTTCTGAAATATCTTATGAACAGTCCCTTGAGATAGAAGCATCATTATCCTTCTATCTACAACTGCCAACTGAATATCTTGTGAAGACTCCCTTTGTAATAGAAGTGTCATCACCTTTCTATCTACATCTCTGCCAAGAGTAATCATGTGCGAAGGTAGACACCTTTGAAGACCCATATTAGATACTCTTGAGTTTTGGTCGCTGTTGGACCACTACTGCACAGCAGGGGAGACAATTCCGTGACAGTTGAGTCAGAGAAATTCTGACCACATCACCCCTAGTGTGCCGATGGTCAAGAAAATATGGGCCTATCACCATATTCCCAACAACGGGATTCTTTATCTTCACCTTATCTATTACATGGCTTTTGAGACGAAATCAGTCGTGCTTTTTTATAACTCTATAAATAGAGGAAAATTCCAGAATTTTTGTACCAAAAAAAAAAAAAAAAAAAAAAAAAACAATACAGGCAGGAATGTTTATTAAATAAAAAATTTATTTTAAACACAGGCTTTTAATGCACTAAAAACCCAAAAATAATTTTTCAAGGAGTTTATAGCTTGCAGTAAAAATGTAACATCAAATTGACAAAACGCCTGGTGCGCTGATTCTATATGAAATTAACTTCTGCTTTATACTTCATTAGACACCTATGGATAAAATATATGATGAGCGCTTAAGCGTCTCAGGCTTTTTGTCAATTTGATGTTACATTTTTACTGCAAGCTATAAACTCCTTGAAAAATTATTTTAGTGTTTTAAGTGCATTTAAAGTCTGTGTTTAAAATATTTTTTTTTAAATTTTTGTTGTTTTTAAATCTAAGTCAAATGTAACCGATCCGCAAATGACATTATCAGTTTGCGATAAACGAGTCCACAGCACAGGAGGTGGATTTCATTATTCAGTATATTATACGGAAAGTTAATATTAGTTTTAATTTTAATTGTTTTTTTATTTTGATAGGAGTTGTAAATTACATTTTTTAAAAATGTTTTTGTCAGTTGTGTGTATGTCTGGGGGCGAGAGAATGAAGTTTCAAGAGAGACAATCTTGTTGGAAAGAATACACTTAGATTATTTGCAGTTATCGCCCATTTTAGTGATTTTTTAAAATATTATTCATACAGAACAAATTCATATTAATTTCAAATTTTATTAACTTTATTTTTTTTACGACCGATTGTTGTATTGTCATGGGAAATACACTACTGTGCCAATTTTCAGAGCTATTACTCATCTGGAAGTGATTGAAAAATTGATTGCAAGATTTGAAGATGACAACAGGGTGACATACGTTGCGAGTTAAAGAAGAACCTGTAACAAGAAAACCATGCAGTAACGTATATTAAGAACTAAACGCCCGTTGTTTCAACAAGGCGCACAATTTAGTTCCCCGAAGTCACTCCGTGAAAAAGATTGCTACGTTGGCAGGAAATATGTTAATAATGTGACAGAGAAATAAGACAATGAAGAGGTTTAACGAGTAAGTAACCCGCCAAAATGTGGCGTGAAATAATTATGCTGTGCTTAATGTGCGCATGTACTTCTTACGGCACTAATTTTCCTGTGGTCATTTTTTTGATGTACTGGTTATGAATATGACGCTAAGGCCCAACGCGTTAAACATGACAATGGGACAAGTGAAAAAAAGCTACTGGACTGAAATTTGACTAATTAATTAACATCTGTTTTATAACAACATGTTGTGTAAATCTACGGATGACTTTTAAAATCTTGCCTTGATACTTATGAAAACAAACACAAATGAAAAAAATTTAAAATTCAATTGACTGTAACTCCATTCATCATCATCTCAACTCGTAACCATTTTGGGTCGTAGGGGTGCCATGTTGGAAGCATCAGCAGACAGGGTCTTCCACTGCTCTCTATCTTCAGCAATGCTTGCAGTTAAAAATGTAACATCAAATTAACAAAAAACGTGGGGCGCTGATTCTGCATGAAATTAACGTCTGCTTTATACTTCATTAGACACTTATGGATAAAGTATATGATAAGCGCTTAAGAGCCTCAGGCGTTTTGTCAATTTGATGTTACATTTTTTGACTGCAAGCTATAAACTCATTGAAAAATTATTTTTGAGTTTTGAGTGCATTAAAAGCCTGTGTTTAAAATACTTTTTAAAAATATTTTTATTTTTTAGTGTTAGAAAAATTATGACATACTAAAACATAAACAATATTTTTACGTATTGTAAATCTGGTCTAAAATTTCTTAAGCGATCCATTTCTTTTAGAGAGTCAGTATTACATGGCTTTTGAGACGAAATCAGTCGTGCTTTTTTATAACTTTCATTCACTCCGGCAGTATCTCTTCATTTCTTGATTTGTCTCATTCATCATTCTATAATTTGGCCTATTTTACGCCCTACATTCTTTCTGTGACCACTCCCAGACTGTTTACGTTACGCCAGGACTCGTGATAATACCACGTTTATTGAACTGGTCAGCGTTTATCTCTTTGAGTCGCCTAGCAAACCTTTTATAAAAGACGATCCTCGTTTGTCAACCATATTGTTTGTCTGAGCGGCCGGCGACACTTTTGTTTGACTGTCTGGAAAAGGCCCGAAAACACAAGCGATAATGAGATTATTACCGAGAATCTGTCTGGAGAGACAATATTGGCGACAGGTAGCATCTGGGCGGGAAATTAGTCACAGACTGTTTGTGAGAGTGCACAAGATGTGGCCGGAAATATTACATCTTATTATAAAGACGTCACGTGCTGGAATATTAAATGTAATGTTTTAAACACTGTTAAGGTATATTTATGTATGTGATGGGGCCCCCATCACATGTATATTACATGTTGGCTTCGTTTAAATTTGTTACCAGTTTAAATTTACGCGTTAACATATTTATCTGAGGACAACATGATGTATTTTACACTAGAAGATATTTTCACTGAACGCGATTATGTGTAGACGTCACTAATAATAGGATGACGTATTAAGGCGCTGCACTATGCATGCAACGGTCCTTCTTGACCTTTCGTCTTTTGTATCCGTCTAAGTAAGACGTGGATTATTACTACTCCCGATGTTATTGAATTTTACAGTCTTCCTTCGTGGCTGTAATTTATACGAAGGTCGCCATTTTAATTCTACTGATGCAGTAATTGAGCATCCGATATTGATGAATATGTTCCTTATGAAGAAGGAAATTCAGGGAGTACTATTATAAATATTTTCATCGCCAGCTGTCAGTTTTCACTACACCAATGCTTGTCAGCATTGCGAGTAAATAGGCTGGACATGCGACGATGCATTATTGACTGTAGGAGACCACTTTGATATATGTATTGAATTACTGCCATGCATTCATATGATGTCCGTCATTAAATGTACTTGTCGTGGACCCAGCCACGAATATCGTTATGAACTTTATTCAATTTGACCCATTGTTGTGTTGGACACTCACGCCATTCAAATAACAACTCAGCATGATTACTTTACCACTCTTCTCAAACCCCACCTTTACAAACACCCAACCCGCATAGTGCAAAGGAGCTTACGATTGGATTGAAGTAAGAAGCCGGAATAAACATTGAATTTAATTGAAAAACTAGGCGGAAAGACCATCTGGGATCTGAATTGAGAAGTGGGAAATATAATCTTGCGAAAATCAGAGACACAGAACACAGAGACTGCATCGCACGTTACACTAGCAACTCCCAAAAAGCCAGAAAGAAAAGGATCGGACCAAGGATTCCAATATTATAAATAACTGATCGAGTATTTGGGGAACTTTGAAAACTAACAAGTAAACCCGCATATTTCAATACAAGACTGTAACTTAAGGGGCCAGGACTTTAAATATCAAGACTTGATCCCTAAGGAATTGGATCCCCCGTCATAAGACAAACTTTCCCTGGCCAAGTGTATTGCAGAACACCGGTCGAAGAGGAATTCCTAGCTTCCCAGGCCAATTGTTTCGCAGATTCACCCGTCTTACAAGGGATTCAAAATTTTCAGACCTAGTGGTTCGAGAGCATATAACCTAAATTGCTGGTGTCCATCTTAACCTGCGCGAGGAGATCGTGTATTCCCAAAACTTTGCGGTAAGTGTAACCATTATTTTACAAATGTAAATTTGACATGTTTTCTTAGTAGGCGTCTGTGGCCTAATGGATATGAACGCAGTTTCATAATCCAGATATACCAGGTTCGAAACCTGCTGCAGGCGGTTTGGTAGCAGATCGCTTTGTGTGGATTTTTAACAATGGTATAAGCGCCGTACCGTTCAGAAAGCAATGGCAAACTACTGAATGAAAAAAAAAATTGCCTAGAAAAATCACAAACAGCCAATAAAAGCTGGGGTTGATTGCCACGTCCTGTAAAGGATAAGCAACTAACTGTTTTCTTGGTAAGTATTTATATATGAGGCTGGCAAGCTCAACATATGAAACTAGTATATTCGTAAACCACTACAGCAAGCGATGCGATTTCTTCTAGCTAATCGTGTGGAAACCCGACAACCAAAACGCAAAAACTAGAGTTGTTAGCTATGACAAAGTAACGAAGCGAAGGATGACGTAGAGAAGAGTTTTGTGTCTACGCTTTGTAGCGTATAGACGTGTCCGCATGTGTGGCTTGGTACATTTATTCTATGTGTATTAAAGGTATTTAAAAGTGTTTCAGGAGTCTCGATTAGGCTCATAAATCAAATGCTTTTAATACTTCAATGTGGTGGAACCACTTCTTCAGGGTATATTTAATCTGCAATTTTGAATAGCCAAGATGGCCAGGAACATATATTAAAAGGTAGTATCTCGACATATACAAGATGTTACAAGGTTAGTATAACCTACATATATATATAGAAATATTGGTGGAAAATTCCAATGTGTTGAGAAGGATCATAACAAAATATATTTTAGCGAAAAAAGAAATAAGTGTGCGAGAAAGCACAGGACTATAATATTATGTATATCAGAATGAAAATATAAAAGCAGAAATTATGCGGATACTGTGTTTTAAGGAAATCGATTTTTCCAATGGATAACTGTTGAAATTATGTTGGAGCAAAATACGATTCATAAACTTTCTTGTATGAATAAAGTTGAAAGTCGTTTAAATATGGAGTCTTCGAAGAATCTCTGAAAGTTCAAGTTCGTGGTTTTGCCATTATGACAGTTCGTGGACACGAATATACATGTTCAAACTGAAACGATTCTTCAGAAACGAACTAAGCCAGTTACATTCAACAAGTTAAACTAACTACATTGACACGTTTGGCGTTATACCAAAAGCATTTATTCATCGAGTCAACGTAATGAATGTTAAAAAAATGCCGTCTGCAAAATATCAGCAAACGATGTGACGTACTTCCGGAGTAGTCCAGGCAACGCTTATCAACAAGGAAGTATGTATACAAGCCTTGTTAGTGCGATAGAACTGTTATGATTTTACTATTACTCCCCCCTCCCGGCAAATAATGGCAACGAAGTTGTCATTATTGCCTATTGTGGGTAAACACCACCAATATGAGCATATGGTAACATCAAATGTCAATGCTGCTGTGACCATGCATAGAACCTATGTTTGTGCCGTAATGTAGGCAATTTAACACACACGGTGTGGAATAAAGCATAAAATGCTAATAACCATGTCTCCGAAAGACTCAAATCAATTTAACAAAATGAGGTAACTATAGCAAACGTCAGTCAACATGTAACCGTAATAATGATATGACACCATGCATTCTCACACTTCATTCCGTCAGAAAACCCCTATTACTTTCGTCATGTCACCTAGTCAGTTGATGTCACATCGAATTAACATTAATGCTAAGCATTTATAATAATCATCATCATGTGACGTATTCTTTCCAGAACGTTGTCTCCATTACAGCTGCTCTGAATGCATCACGATTTTGGGCAAGTCGACCTGCATCAGCCAAAGACAAGTTCAGACTCTTGTAGCCGTGTACATAGTTGTTCCTTTGGAAACAGGCTATACTCCAACAAGACGGAGGAAGCACAGACTACCCCATAATTTTATATTTTATGAGAAACAGAATATAATAAATTATAGTGTCACATATTTAGGGCAGAGTCGCTTCTACACGCCATTTCTAATAGTTGGGTGATTTCCCCTGACCAATCGGATAGCTCAGATTTACCCCGGGGAATGTAGAACATAAAGAAAAGAGCAATGGTAAAATGACAGTGCTGTCACAAAGAATGTACTCGAAATCCCCCTTGTTTTCTGCTTCGTCTGCAAATTGTAACGCTTTCACGTTGATAGTAAAAGCTTACTGTATTATACCCGCTTTCTTCAATGAAACGTGTGCTGTATTTCTTGGAAAAACATTAAGAGGCAGACTGCGTAATGACCTAAATTTTAAATTCCATTCATGTCTTTTTCTACATTACGTTACCAAAACGAACGAACAGATGGACAAAAGGATAGCGAGAAGGGAGAGGCAGAAAGCCGAACATTAAACACGCGTCGCGCGATACACAATTACTACTATCACGCGTGTTAGGCTACAAGCACTAACTTTTTTTTTTCAGACGGACAGTGATAAAATACACTACCCTTCCCCAGAGTTAGGTTTTAAAATCATAAAAAACGCTTATTAGGAAAGATAACAATAGATGGGTTTACGGTTGAAAACATAACAGTACCCAGACAGCATATCTTCGAAACAGGAGGTAGAAAATACATATTTTGAACGCAGCCACGTAGCTCTTTTAAAGTGGGAAAATTGGGTTCCTTAGGGCTTGCTGACAAATAATATGTAAAACGTTACGCCAATAGTCCAGGAATTAATAAATTATACCCAAAATAAAATAGTGAGGCTGCCTGACAGCATGAAATCATTTCTGCTCATAAAATTTTTTATAACGTGTTTGAAAAAAACCTTACGTTACATAAATAGCCTACCATGTAAACTCCAAATTGATTGGAGCGCAACAAATGAAAGCCTAACCACGATTGGTCGAACTATAAATACTATCTTTCGTTGTTAGGGGAAACGGGAAAAGGTAACATTTTTTCAAACACTTGTCGAAACGTGGCTCATTGGCCAGTCTCGCTGATATACACACTTGGGAGCGTTAGTTCGAGACCACTTGTTTAAATGATCTTGATAAAGCAACAGTGCGTTGAAGCCAGCTCATAATTGTGTTAAATAAAAGCCTGGAACATAGGCAGATGGAAATTTGTGCCAGTTTGTGCCAGAATTCATTGCTAATCAACGTATCTGTGTTTATTCGTATGAATTGTGGTAAGCTTGAACCATTCAATATCTTTTAATGAAAATTGAATGTGAATTGTTGATTTATGCCTGTATATATATGTGTAGTTCAGTGGCAAATGTGAGGTAAAGCCTGTAATGCTCCAGCCTGAACAGAGGGTGTCGGGGGTAGTAAAACGGCATGGAATGGCCAAATAGTACACTGACACCTGGATGATTGACTAGAAAGAAATAATGCTGGAAGTGCAGAGGCGTAGTAACCATTAAGAAGGGTAATACTGGAATAAAGTATTTCAAATGAAGCTGACAGTTGGCCTAATGCTCTGAACTCAATGTTTGTGCTGTGTTGTGATCAATGTAACAGGAGAGTTTAAGTTAGTTATGAAATAGAAGGTACATCCTTCTTGATTTCAGGGACAGTGGTCTTGATGGTACTGAGCAGCACCTGGTCAGAGCTTTGCTGAATCCAGTGTCGGACAGCATACTCCTTGGTCCTTTTAGCTATCAGTGAGGTGTCTCCAGAGCCCAGAGGAGAATTCGAGCAGAGGAGTCCTTTCCTGCCGCCATCACGCCAGATAAGCTAACTTGGCCAGCTGAGCTCAACATTATGTCCCCTCATCTTGAACTGACTTTTTAAAATTAACATTAAGAGGGGAATTTACTTGTCTTAAAATCAGGAACTGTGAACATCTCCAATACTAGTCCCTAAAGACAAACTATTGAAGTCATGATGACAAATACCAACAGAGCTTGAACAAAACAAAACCAGTATTACCTCATTTTACTACTACACAACTGACACACATAGAACATTTGTAATAATATATGTCACTACAATATTCATATTAAATACATTCTGTACATAACTTGTAATTTAAATTGATTGTGATTCCTGGTTCCCTTGTAGTTGAATCAGGACACATATTCATTCATGCCAGTAATGAATACATATTGTTATTTGAAAGTTTATCAGTGACTCTTTTAAGATATCTTTGTAGAGTGTTATATGTATGTGAGTGTCACAGTGTTGTCAAGAGTAGTGGATTAAATTAAATTGTTTATCTGTCTGTTGTTGTGACTTACACTTCACCATACACATACCCTAGACACATAACGTAGCATCACACTATTCCAGAATAATTCTGACTGAGATATATAGATATGTGGTAGCAAGTAAGGTTATCTATAATACACTACTCTTAATAGATATAGATACCTTCACAGCTGATCTCAGTCAGTACACTAAGTTCCCTATAAGTATTTATAACATCCCACTTCACCACATATATTGGGGTCTCGCTCTTGGGATTTTGAATCTTTAACTATTAAAAATATTGGGGGTAATTCACTTCAGGGAATATAAGAATTAAAAGGTATCCTTGGGTGGAATTAAATAAGGTTGAGCTCACGGTGCCTGTGTTGTCCATTAGATATATAGTTAGAAATTGAATTGTTGGGTAGACATTATAAAAATTTACCTGATAGACAATGGCGGACCTGGCCAAATTTCGATCTGCTGCGGTTCAGACTGCAAAAGAGTTAGGATTAGATGGGCAAGTTATGGTTGCCTATGTCACAACGGAATGTGACAAATTTATTGAACGCGAAGAAAGAAGATTAGAAAAAAGAAGCCGAAAGAAGGTTAGAGGCTGAAAGGGAAATTAAGAAGTTACAGTTTGAGGCTGAGGCTGAGACTAAGAGGTTGCAAGCTGAGGCTGAGACTAAGAGGTTGCAGATTGAGGCTGACAAAGAGGCTAAGAAATTGGAAGCAGAAGAGAAGAAATTAGCTGCAGAAAGGGAAGCCGAGGAAAGAAGACAGGCTGCAGAAAGGGAAGAGAGGAAATTAGCTGCAGAAAGGGAAGCAGAAGATAAAAGATTACAAAGGGAACATGAGTTACGACTAAGGGAGTTTGAGTTTCAAGGCCATGCTCCTGAAAATGGTGCCAGTCCCTTTGCCTCTGATGCTACGGTTACTCAAGGAGCCTCAACCTCAGCTATGAATTTTCATTTAGATCATTTTGTTGAGAAAGACGATGATATTGAGAGCTACCTAAATAGGTATGAGCTATTAGCTACCACGTATGGGTTAGAGAGAGAAAGGTGGAGCTTAAAGTTATCTCAGGGACTTCGTGGGGCAGCTTATGAAGTTTTTGCAAAAATGAGCAGAGGTGATCAGGAAAATTATGACATGCTAAAGCAGGCTCTTTTGTTAAGGTATGAAAAGAATGCAGAGTTTTACAGGAAAAAATTTAGGAATGCTAAACTACTGTCAGGTGAAACCTATCACCAGTTCTCTGCACGAATCGAGACATACTTGGAGAAATGGACTTCTCTGGGGAAAACCCAAGATCTTAAGGAAATGGTCCTTATAGAGCAACTAAGAGAGTCCATGGCTCCAGACCTGAGAAAGTTTCTCATGGAACAAGGTGCAGAGAGGCTGGGTGAGTTGCTAAATGTTGCTGAAAGGTATCAAGCAGCTCAAGCAGAGGTAACAGGTAATAAAAAGAAACAGGTGGATAACTTTAGGGCACCACAGAACTTTAATAAATTTGATCCTAGGGATCAAAATAAAGGTAAGCACCAATTTGATAGGCCACGGTATGACAATAAAAATAAATTCCCACAATTCGATGAAAGGAAATATGATGAAAGAAAATCTTTCAACCAAGGAAAAAGGTGGTGTAAAAATTGTAAGATGAACAATCATGACACTGACCATTGTAGAAGGAAACCTCCTCATTTAGCTGCTATGACATCGGGGAAAAAGGAAAAGAAGGGCAAACCTGAAGAATTACAGGAACCATACCACCCCCCAGTGTGTGAAGATGTCATTTGTAATGGTGTCACTATAAGATGTTTATATGATACCGGTTTAGATTACGATTCCGTTGTGAGTTCTCACCTGGTGCAGGCCGATCAATACACCACAGAAACAGTGGAGATTCAAACTGCAACCAAGGATGTAGCTACCATGACACTTCCCGTCGCCCGAATAAAAGTGAAAACGCGATATGTGGAAGGAATCATAAAAGCAGCAGTGATAAATGAGCCAATCTACCCTCTAATATTGGGGTGTAGATATGTTTTCTTGGGGAATCCCAAGAGACCTGTGATATTGGCAACAGTGCAGACCAGATCACAGACAAAGAAGGAGGAGGATAATCCCATAAATACTCACCCAGATGAGATGAGGAAGGCACAGGCTGAGGACAAAACACTCAAGCCATGTTTCAAGAAGTTGCCCAAATCTCATACACCTCCAGGCAAGGGAGAGTTTTATATGAAGAACAAATTGATATATAGGAAGGCTGGATCTGAATCCAATGGTCACGGACAGCTGGTCCTTCCCACTTCATATAGGACTAAAGTGTTGGAACTAGGGCATGCGATTCCCTTCAGTGGTCATATGGGAATCAGCGCAACAGGACAGCGAATAGCTTGTCACTATTTCTGGCCAGGAATAACTGAAGATATCAAACGATATGTAAAATCCTGTCCAGAGTGCCAACGAGTAGCACCTAAACATTGGACTGCACCAGCAACTCTGGGGGAAATGCCCATAGTGGGAACACCCTTTGAGAGAGTTGCCGTGGATCTTGTGGGACCTCTCACCCGAACCAAGAGAAGGAACAGCTACATTCTGACTCTGGTGGACACTTGTTCTATGTGGGGAGAGGCAGTAGCCCTGTCATCGATTGATTCAAAACATGTGGCAGAGGCATTGCTCACAATTTTCACAAGGTTAGGCTTTCCCAATCAAATCTTGACTGATAATGGCTCTCAGTTCAAGGGGAAACTAACTGAAGAAGTTTTCAGGATCTTCCAGGCCAAACACTTCCATTGTAGTGTGTATCATCCCCAAGGGAACGGCCAAGTGGAAAGATTTAACGGCACATTAATGTCGATCCTGAGAAAGTTGGCACACGAAAAACCAGATACATGGGACCAGTACCTGCACGCCGCCCTCTTTGCTTATCGGGAGGTACCCCATAGTTCAACCGGTATGGCCCCGGCAACATTATTGTTTGGAAGGCCAATAAAAGGTCCACTCGAAGCTATGTTAAGAACGTGGACTGATGAAAAGGCAGAGGAAAACATTACATCTTCATACCAGTATGTGAATGAGCTGACCACTCGGTTAAAAACTGGCTGGAAACTTGCCAATGAAAATTTGAAACAAGCCAGGAAGAAACATGCTGCCTATTATAACAGGAAGGCGAAAGACAGAAATTTGGCTGTGGGAGAGAAAGTACTGCTTCTTTTGCCCGGGAGTCAGAATAAGTTACAAATTGGATGGCAGGGTCCATATACAGTTCTAGAGAAGGTGTCTAGAACAAATTATAAGATAGATAAGAAGGGGAAAGAAAAAATCTATCATGTGAATCTCCTGAAGAAATATTTGGAAAGAGAACATCAGGAAGAGACACACTTGTTGACCTTGTCCATCGCCATGGAGATGAAAAAGGAACCACTTTCATCATTTGAATATCCATTACACCCCTGTGAGACAGCAGCACAGGTGAAAATCAGTACACATTTAACGAAAACTCAGAAAGAGAGAGTGCAACAGGTTCTAAATAATCATGCAGAGGTGTTAACAGACCGACCAGGGCATACAAACCTATTGGAATATGATATGAAACTGATAGACCCCACACCTGTCTGTATGAAACCATATTCGATTCCGTTTGCTAAGGAGAAAGCTTTGAAGGAAGAGATAGAGACTATCTGTTGAAGGAAGGAATTATTTCGCACAGTGAGTCTTCGTATAGTTCCGGTGTTGTACTCTTAAGGAAGCCCTCTGGAGAACATAGACTCTGTATAGATTACAGGAGACTGAATGCTATTACAGAAGGACAGGTGGATCCATTGCCGGATACAAATCAGCTGTTTGCCAGACTAAATAAAGCTAAATATTTCTCAAAAGTGGATCTGAGTAAAGGATACTATCAGATTCCAGTAAAGCCTGAGGTTAGACCATACCTAGCTTTTAGTACCTCAGAAGGACACTATGAGTTTAATAGATTGCCATTTGGATTGAAGAATGCGCCTAGTGTCTTCTCTAGAATGATGAGAAAATTATTGGATCCTCTGAATAATCCCTGTATAACAAATTTTATGGATGATATCCTTATAGCAACAGAAACATTTGAGGAACACATTGACTCTCTGAACATGCTGTTTGATCGACTTAGGGAGGCAAATTTAACAGCCCAACCAACCAAATGTTGCGTTGGATGTAAAGAATTGGAATTTTTGGGACACACAGTTTATCAGGGAAACATGACCCCTGACCCAAAGAATTTAGAGAAACTACAGAAAGCCCCGAGACCACAAACCAAGAAGGACGTGAGATCCTTTGTCTCATTATGTGGTTTCTACCAGAAGTATATCAAGAACTTTAATTCCATATGTGCACCGTTAACTGAATTGACACGTAAAGGACTTCCAGATCGCATTACATGGACACCACAATGTGAAATGACTTACCAAGAATTGAAGGAAAAGCTCACAAGTAAACCCATTTTGAAATTACCTGACTTAAGTCAAGAATTCATAGTAAGGACGGATGCAAGTAATATTGGGTTAGGTGCAACTCTACTACAGAAATCAGATGCATTGGATGGGGAATTAAGCCCAGTGGCATATGCTAGCAGAAAGTTGAATAAAGCTGAAATCAACTACTCAACTAGCGAAAAAGAATGTCTTGCAGTAATATGGGCAATAAAGAAATTCAATATTTATCTATATGGGAAGGCATTTAAGTTGCAAACAGATCACAAACCTTTATCGTTTCTAGCACAGGCTAAGCATGAGAACTCCAGGTTACTCCGATGGTCTTTACTTTTGGCTCCATATAATTTTAGCATCGAGTATATATCTGGAAAAACCAATTTGGGAGCGGATTTTTTAAACCGCCATCCGTGTGATGAGAATCACCGTAAACCCCAGAAATAATAATAAATTTCTC
Organism: Oreohelix idahoensis; assembly: GCA_024509875.1. Taxonomy (NCBI): domain Eukaryota; kingdom Metazoa; phylum Mollusca; class Gastropoda; order Stylommatophora; family Oreohelicidae; genus Oreohelix; species Oreohelix idahoensis. Next base: position 37,892 of record JAMPIV010009905.1, read on the forward strand.
TATGTGTATATAGAATAAAGGACTGACATATAATGTCTGTTTTAAGAGGGGAGGTGTCATGAAATATTCTAATCCACATATATAAATTATTAGGTAAATATGAAGCCTAACAAATAAAATTAATAAAGAAAAGAGCAATGGTAAAATGACAGTGCTGTCACAAAGAATGTACTCGAAATCCCCCTTGTTTTCTGCTTCGTCTGCAAATTGTAACGCTTTCACGTTGATAGTAAAAGCTTACTGTATTATACCCGCTTTCTTCAATGAAACGTGTGCTGTATTTCTTGGAAAAACATTAAGAGGCAGACTGCGTAATGACCTAAATTTTAAATTCCATTCATGTCTTTTTCTACATTACGTTACCAAAACGAACGAACAGATGGACAAAAGGATAGCGAGAAGGGAGAGGCAGAAAGCCGAACATTAAACACGCGTCGCGCGATACACAATTACTACTATCACGCGTGTTAGGCTACAAGCACTAACTTTTTTTTTTCAGACGGACAGTGATAAAATACACTACCCTTCCCCAGAGTTAGGTTTTAAAATCATAAAAAACGCTTATTAGGAAAGATAACAATAGATGGGTTTACGGTTGAAAACATAACAGTACCCAGACAGCATATCTTCGAAACAGGAGGTAGAAAATACATATTTTGAACGCAGCCACGTAGCTCTTTTAAAGTGGGAAAATTGGGTTCCTTAGGGCTTGCTGACAAATAATATGTAAAACGTTACGCCAATAGTCCAGGAATTAATAAATTATACCCAAAATAAAATAGTGAGGCTGCCTGACAGCATGAAATCATTTCTGCTCATAAAATTTTTTATAACTGTAACGAACAGTTTTAGTGTAAGGGGAAGTAAACTGGAGTATGTCAGTAGTTGAAATAGATTTTGAGTTATAGCACTTAGTTGCTTGTTAGCTATCGAATTATTTAGAGAGTATCTCGTGATAGTTTCGAGAGACAGATTACAGACAGCGTGAAAAGCGCTGATATATTTATTCTGTAATGTTTGAGCGGAGTGAGAATAGCTCGCGGCTAGGAGCAGATGATTGATTGACTGAGTTGTGTTGACCGTGAGGAAGTCTCGTGTCTGCTTTTGAGCGGGACGAGTGTGTTATCTAGGGAGAGTGTTCCGGGCGTTTTGACCGGGTAGGAAGACAGTGTTTTTGGGAAGTGTGAAATGCCTGTACAGTGCTGAATTTAAAATGTCGACGGATTTTTCGCTGTGGGTACAGCGTAGTATGAAACTGCAGTTTTGATTATTGTGGAAATGTTTATAACTGCAGTGTGCAGTCTTTAAAGGCCATTATCTCCTGTGTGAGGAGTCTTGATTAATAAGAGTACTTTAGGCCATGAATCATTAGCTCCTGTGAGAGGATTGTTATTGAGGATTCTTTATAGCGCTGAGTTTAATAAGAGTACTTTAGGCCATGAATCATGATATCATTGTAGCTGCCGAGTGCGCAGTTATTATGTGGTACTTTATATCTTGTGTTGTGCTGTGAACGGTATTCTATGTGTATTTCATCAATGTGTTGTGACGTGAATAAACCCATATGAAATGTCATCAGTCGTTTACAACCATCCATGACTCTTGTGTACGTACCTGTGGTGTAAACGACTAAACCAACACACGCACTTAATATTACAAGTGTGACAGGGAACTTAACACGTATTTAGAAATAGCCCCGGAGTGGGCGTGGTCTATCTGTATCGAGAACTTGTGCATCGCTTACCAGTAGACTTCTACAGTGTTTGCCTGTGTGGCGTATATGTATGTATCAAATGTAGACATTACCAGATCCACAACACAGCAGCAACGTTAGCAGATAATCAATAAGACACCCTTACCGTATTCACCAAACAATACGTTATCAGTGAAGCCCCATGACGTTTCACAAGACTTACGGCCATGACCTCCCGGGGTTTTCACTTCAATTTTACGGGGGTGTAACAGTGGTGTGCTAGTTTTATAGGATCAGACACCCGCGAAATTCGCGTGATATTAATTCACAAGTGTTAGCGTGTAGCCTGAGTGGCGATAGTATATGAAAGACAGACATCACATTTGAGAGCTGTATCCAGGCCCAAGAAAAACTTATTCAGTATCAGTTAAACTGGGAACTGTTAACTCAAGTCGCAAGTCGCAACTCGCAAGTCAAGAAATTTATTACTCAAGATTATGAGATGTCATGATATACAGTGGCGTCTGTATACCAGTACAAGTAATCATCTGGCAGTATGAACGAGCGGTGTACCTCCTTTCAACGAAATTGACAGACGGTGACCCATTTCCTGCTTTCCTGTGCGGTGTGTTAGCACGTAGCGTGCTGAATCGAGGACCTGAGCGGAATCAAGGTGTCAAGTTCCAATGCCTTTCTGTTGTCGATTGTTTTACCATTGAACTTTGTGATATCCAGGGTGTTAACGGAAAGGAACAGAAGAGTTTTCATTCAAGATAAGTGATTATGTTTGTGATGTGAACTGTGTCACCTTAACTATGTCAACGAGCCTTCCTGTGCTTTGCATCTCCTATACTGTTGAAATCTGTTGTTTTTGTTGTCTAATTCTATATAGACATATTATTAGGATTTAGTATTGATGCTAAGTATTGATGGTTGTATGATATATGTTGACTTCCCTCAGATGGAAGAGGAATTGATGATACAAAGTTATGAATAATATTTTTGGTATACATACTGAACTGTGTGAAATGGAAGGGTAATTGTCAGAACTTCTTGAAACATAAACTTGCGACATTAATAATTATATTGATATAGATATATAGTTAACTGAGTGATTGAATCACCATGGATTTTGATAATAATCCTGCAGATATAAGGCCTATGTTGGAGAGTGCATTGTTAATAGGTAGAGATGAAAAGGGATTGAGAGGTCCAAGACTTGGAGTATGGATCATGGACGATTTGTTGGTTAATGTGTCAGTATCCCTAAAGTTATTTGCTGAACATAACTTTAAGCTTCTTTGTAATTCAATAATGGCTAAGGATTTGATTGATTTGTTACAGCACCTTCGTGTGTTTTTTGAAACAGTATATTGAGCTTGAGCACGGACATGTAGTTCAAAGGATATTCAAAATAATCCACAACGGTAATCCTGATGAGCAGAAAAAGGAATTAGGAAATGAGAATCAATAAAAAATCAACAAACAAAATGCTCTACAGGAAAGAGCCAATTTTCTACAGGATATTGCCGAAAAGAAGGAATTAAGAGAAACAGTGTCGAGACTAACACATGATCTAGATAAGTCAAACACGGAACTTACTAAAGTGCAAGCGGCGTTAGATGCTGCATTGGGCAAAATCAAAGATTTGGAAGATCAAGTGCATTATAGAGATGGTGAAGTAAGTGATCTCAAGCAACAACTTCAGGAAAACAAAGAGAGGTGTAGTAAATTGGAAGCTGAGACAACTGACCGTGATAGGTCGTATACAAACACACTTCTTGATTTGTTGAATAAAGTAAATTCTGGTATTGAAGAAGAGAATTATACTGTATTTCCAAATGAAGTTGAAGAACTAATGAATGATGAGGATAGTGAGAATGAAACACGACAACTAAGTGTAAATGAAGAAAAGGATGAGAAAGACAAATTAGAAGAGTTAACGACTGAGAGAGAGAAGATGATTAAGATTGAGAGATTGTTAACAGGGGAGAGAAGTAAAGTTTTGACATTTGACAAATTAAATAGGAAATTAAGTGAAGAAATTTCACAAAAAAATGTTGAAATTGCAGAAAGTACAAAAAGGGTAGAGGGTCTACTCGATGTTATTTTAAACAGCGGAATATGGTCTACTGTCAATGTTGACAATACTAGACAGAAAGTTGTTTGCCAACAGGTTAAAAAGATCCAGCCCTATACAATCTTTGCGGATAGAAAGGTTAAATGTAATGAACAAATATCTTTTCGGGGAAAATATAACTTTCGAAGATCTTTTGATTCTGCTTCCAATAGCAACGAATCTTGGCGGAAGTGTAATAGAGAGAATGATAAGGTAACAGTCAGTCCTGAGAGATTTCAAGCTAAAAGCCTAAAGATTAAACGAGTAACTGATTTTGGAAGTTCTCAGAAGATGATAGCAAGGGATAAAGTTATAAGTAGTGGTTCCAAGGATGAAACCCATTATAGGCGTAACGATAAAGATACTTATAGATCTGCAGATGATACTGCAAACAAGCATATTGTCAAAGAAAAGAATGGGAAAAGTTTTTGTAGGAGAGATGTTTCTAAGGTTAGAAAGTACCAAGGAAATTCATATGATAATAATTTTCCTTCTCAGAGAGATAAGAGACAAGTTAATGTATCTCAACAGTTTAATTCTCAGAATTTTGAAAATAATGGTACAGACAAATACAAGAAGAGTTTTCAATCGTGCAATAATTTTTCTGACAGATTTTTTTGTGCGGAGTAGAAACGTTAATCATAACAAGCCTAACTGGGATTATAGACATAATAATAGTCTCAAACAAAGAGGAAATGATGATAAATATTTTGATCGAACGACGAATAAGTGCAATTATGCTAATTTTGCTCGACATGAGCCTAGAAGCATTGTTATTAAGCAAAGTAGCAATGATAATGATGTCACAAATACTACTGCTTGTTATGTTTCTGATTTTGAAAGAGCAGCACGCTGTTGTGAACTTAAAGGAAGAGTCGATGACAGCGTGGGGTGACCAGATTTCCACACGAACCACAGTGCGGGGTAATTGTTTGTTTAACCTCTCCGTTGTTCGTAGTAAATTTCACCATTCATTAAAATGGAATTTTCATTTGTATTTTTTTGAACAGAGGCGACTTCTTGATATGGGTCAGCGCTCCTGTTTACGTTAACGGCTGTTTACGGTAGCGGCAAGAATATAGGTCAACATTGTGCCCGAGCGAGTGTTTTCTCAAGCAGAACATATCAGCGTGCTAACCATGATTCGACGTTTTACCCCTAGTGTTTATGAGATGTCGGCAAGACCTATGGAGATTTTTGTTTGCGTTTGATTTTTTGTTTTGTTTGTTTATTAGGACAGTAGATGTTAATGTATTCTATTGCATAGATCATTATAGGTTGTTATATTATGATCATCATCTTTACGCATCATTTGATGTCTATTGTTTTTCTTGATATGTATGACTGTTTTAATTATAAATTAGTTCATTTCGATGCTATTTTTATACTATTGTGTTTTGGATAATATGTAGTGTGTTAGATGGTAGTGACGTGTTGTTTACTATTCATGAATGCAATGAGCAGATTTATATTTAACCTTACTGGTTACAAACTTATGCCTATTTTTTATACTCTGGTGTAGAACTTGCAGTTTTTTTTGGTATTTGTTTTACAGATGTGTGTTGGGTAGAATAGTTTTGTACATGATGAGTTTGTTAGCCCTATGCACATACTCATTAGTTGTAATGTTACAATAATTATTTTTAATATATCAGATGGAGATAAATATAAATTTATAACTGAATAACACTATAGCTAAGCTGAACGTGATTGTCAGCCGGAAATATTTAAAAGTTTAAATTGAACTGTATAGAGAAAATTAACAGCGGTTGCTGATATTGTTATTGGATTGAGAAATCTAGAGATCTGATTTAAGCACTTGCTTAACATACATTACGTTGTTTTCATGTATTTGCAAACCTGTATGTTGGTAATAGTGTGTTTTTTCTATGTGTTTCTTTGTGATGTATTTTTGAAAAATTTACACGTGTTGTTTCGTGTTTGCTTAGATGCAGGAATTGTTATATGTCTCTCATTTTGCTAAAGCTAGTTTTTTGTTAATTTGTTAATTATAGATTTGAATTAATTAAATTAAAATACTATTTTTATGTAACTTAGCATTACGAAATATTTTTGTACTGTATTTTTTGGAAAATATTTTTATTTTCCCAGACATTGTAATTTTTTATTTTTGGTTTTGTATATGCCTAGCGTTTGACTATGTGCTATGTTTGATATGTAGAGTAATGTTAGTTCTTTAAAGAAAGTTTTTTGTTTGTTTTTGGATGTTATGTTGTATTAGCGCTTGATTATGCGTTGGTCTTGTAGCAATGCTATCACTTTTTTGTGTGGTGTCGATAATTTATTGTTGATTATGTATAACTTGTATAACTTGTTTAAATTACTGATTATGTTTTGTTTAGTTATAAACTATTTTTTGTAGTATTAGTATAGGAATACTTTGTTATTTTCTTTTGTGCTTTTCGATCGTGTTTGTATGTATTTTGAAATACGTTGTTGATCTAAATACTTCTTTGTATACATTTTTATCAACGATCTCTATATTCATACCTTTTGCTTTCTATCTGTCTCTGTTGATTATCCTTCATTCCATTCCTTCTTTTCTATTGTCTTTTCAGTATGGTTTCATATTTTGTTTACATTTCGTGCTTTATTTACGTTTCACTTCATTTTTCTTGTATACTTCTTCTTTCGCTTCTTAAACTTTCATTCTATGTATTGTTACTTTAATGGTATAACTTAATATAGTGTAGCTACTTGTGATATTTGTAATTATTTTACATATAACAAATTGTTTGAATGTAATATTATTGTTTTTTCCTCATATTCTGATTTCATACTTACCTTTATTACGGATCATTTTTTCGTTTGCTTGATCTTGTCTTTTCTTGTACTATCGGTTGTTTCCTATTTAGTTGTGCTGTATTCACTTAACTTGGTTTTGTAATACATTATTTTTGGTATGCTTAGTTGATTACATTGGATACTTCATTTTTACATTTCACTTAATGCTTATATTTTGTAGATGTCTTATCTTAACTTAACTTAAAGTAATTCTTATACGCATATGTTAGAGTTTCATTGTCCTCTTAATTTTTTTGGTTTTGGGGAATGTATTTGTCAAAAAATTGATAGAATCAATTTTTTTCTCTGGGGGTGAGGTAAGATGTAACGAACAGTTTTAGTGTAAGGGGAAGTAAACTGGAGTATGTCAGTAGTTGAAATAGATTTTGAGTTATAGCACTTAGTTGCTTGTTAGCTATCGAATTATTTAGAGAGTATCTCGTGATAGTTTCGAGAGACAGATTACAGACAGCGTGAAAAGCGCTGATATATTTATTCTGTAATGTTTGAGCGGAGTGAGAATAGCTCGCGGCTAGGAGCAGATGATTGATTGACTGAGTTGTGTTGACCGTGAGGAAGTCTCGTGTCTGCTTTTGAGCGGGACGAGTGTGTTATCTAGGGAGAGTGTTCCGGGCGTTTTGACCGGGTAGGAAGACAGTGTTTTTGGGAAGTGTGAAATGCCTGTACAGTGCTGAATTTAAAATGTCGACGGATTTTTCGCTGTGGGTACAGCGTAGTATGAAACTGCAGTTTTGATTATTGTGGAAATGTTTATAACTGCAGTGTGCAGTCTTTAAAGGCCATTATCTCCTGTGTGAGGAGTCTTGATTAATAAGAGTACTTTAGGCCATGAATCATTAGCTCCTGTGAGAGGATTGTTATTGAGGATTCTTTATAGCGCTGAGTTTAATAAGAGTACTTTAGGCCATGAATCATTAGCTCCTGTGAGAGGATTGTTATTGAGGATTCTTTATAGCGCTGAGTTTAATAAGAGTACTTTAGGCCATGATCATGATATCATTGTAGCTGCCGAGTGCGCAGTTATTATGTGGTACTTTATATCTTGTGTTGTGCTGTGAACGGTATTCTATGTGTATTTCATCAATGTGTTGTGACGTGAATAAACCCATATGAAATGTCATCAGTCGTTTACAACCATCCATGACTCTTGTGTACGTACCTGTGGTGTAAACGACTAAACCAACACACGCACTTAATATTACAAGTGTGACAGGGAACTTAACACGTATTTAGAAATAGCCCCGGAGTGGGCGTGGTCTATCTGTATCGAGAACTTGTGCATCGCTTACCAGTAGACTTCTACAGTGTTTGCCTGTGTGGCGTATATGTATGTATCAAATGTAGACATTACCAGATCCACAACACAGCAGCAACGTTAGCAGATAATCAATAAGACACCCTTACCGTACCATACACCAATCCTTTGTATCAGTTTCAGTGACAGCCATGATTGACTTTCACGTGCTTGACGGAGGTACACAGTAATGACCTCCCGGATTTTCCTATTATCTTTAGGGGGGTGTAACAGTGGTGTGCTAGTTTTATAGGATCAGACACCCGCGAAATTCGCGTGATATTAATTCACAAGTGTTAGCGTGTAGCCTGAGTGGCGATAGTATATGAAAGACAGACATCACATTTGAGAGCTGTATCCAGGCCCAAGAAAAACTTATTCAGTATCAGTTAAACTGGGAACTGTTAACTCAAGTCGCAAGTCGCAACTCGCAAGTCAAGAAATTTATTACTCAAGATTATGAGATGTCATGATATACAGTGGCGTCTGTATACCAGTACAAGTAATCATCTGGCAGTATGAACGAGCGGTGTACCTCCTTTCAACGAAATTGACAGACGGTGACCCATTTCCTGCTTTCCTGTGCGGTGTGTTAGCACGTAGCGTGCTGAATCGAGGACCTGAGCGGAATCGAGGTGTCAAGTTCCAATGCCTTTCTGTTGTCGATTGTTTACCATTGAACTTTGTGATATCCAGGGTGTTAACGGAAAGGAACAGAAGAGTTTTCATTCAAGATAAGTGATTATGTTTGTGATGTGAACTGTGTCGCCTTAACTATGTCAACGAGCCTTCCTGTGCTTTGCATCTCCTATACTGTTGAAATCTGTTGTTTTTGTTGTCTAATTCTATATAGACATATTATTAGGATTTAGTATTGATGCTAAGTATTGATGGTTGTATGATATATGTTGACTTCCCTCAGATGGAAGAGGAATTGATGATACAAAGTTTATGAATAATATTTTTGGTATACATACTGAACTGTGTGAAATGGAAGGGTAATTGTCAGAACTTCTTGAAACATAAACTTGCGACATTAATAATTATATTGATATAGATATATAGTTAACTGAGTGATTGAATCACCATGGATTTTGATAATAATCCTGCAGATATAAGGCCTATGTTGGAAAGTGCATTGTTAATAGGTAGAGATGAAAAGGGGGATTGAGAGGTCCAAGACTTGGAGTATGGATCATGGACGATTTGTTGGTTAATGTGTCAGTATCCCTAAAGTTATTTGCTGAACATAACTTTAAGCTTCTTTGTAATTCAATAATGGCTAAGGATTTGATTGATTTGTTACAGCACCTTCGTGTGTTTTTGAAACAGTATATTGAGCTTGAGCACGGACATGTAGTTCAAAGGATATTCAAAATAATCCACAACGGTAATCCTGATGAGCAGAAAAAGGAATTAGGAAATGAGAATCAATTAAAAATCAACAAACAAAATGCTCTACAGGAAAGAGCCAATTTTCTACAGGATATTGCCGAAAAGAAGGAATTAAGAGAAACAGTGTCGAGACTAACACATGATCTAGATAAGTCAAACACGGAACTTACTAAAGTGCAAGCGGCGTTAGATGCTGCATTGGGCAAAATCAAAGATTTGGAAGATCAAGTGCATTATAGAGATGGTGAAGTAAGTGATCTCAAGCAACAACTTCAGGAAAACAAAGAGAGGTGTAGTAAATTGGAAGCTGAGACAACTGACCGTGATAGGTCGTATACAAACACACTTCTTGATTTGTTGAATAAAGTAAATTCTGGTATTGAAGAAGAGAATTATACTGTATTTCCAAATGAAGTTGAAGAACTAATGAATGATGAGGATAGTGAGAATGAAACACGACAACTAAGTGTAAATGAAGAAAAGGATGAGAAAGACAAATTAGAAGAGTTAACGACTGAGAGAGAGAAGATGATTAAGATTGAGAGATTGTTAACAGGGGAGAGAAGTAAAGTTTTGACATTTGACAAATTAAATAGGAAATTAAGTGAAGAAATTTCACAAAAAAATGTTGAAATTGCAGAAAGTACAAAAAGGGTAGAGGGTCTACTCGATGTTATTTTAAACAGCGGAATATGGTCTACTGTCAATGTTGACAATACTAGACAGAAAGTTGTTTGCCAACAGGTTAAAAAGATCCAGCCCTATACAATCTTTGCGGATAGAAAGGTTAAATGTAATGAACAAATATCTTTTCGGGGAAAATATAACTTTCGAAGATCTTTTGATTCTGCTTCCAATAGCAACGAATCTTGGCGGAAGTGTAATAGAGAGAATGATAAGGTAACAGTCAGTCCTGAGAGATTTCAAGCTAAAAGCCTAAAGATTAAACGAGTAACTGATTTTGGAAGTTCTCAGAAGATGATAGCAAGGGATAAAGTTATAAGTAGTGGTTCCAAGGATGAAACCCATTATAGGCGTAACGATAAAGATACTTATAGATCTGCAGATGATACTGCAAACAAGCATATTGTCAAAGAAAAGAATGGGAAAAGTTTTTGTAGGAGAGATGTTTCTAAGGTTAGAAAGTACCAAGGAAATTCATATGATAATAATTTTCCTTCTCAGAGAGATAAGAGACAAGTTAATGTATCTCAACAGTTTAATTCTCAGAATTTTGAAAATAATGGTACAGACAAATACAAGAAGAGTTTTCAATCGTGCAATAATTTTTCTGACAGATTTTTTGTGCGGAGTAGAAACGTTAATCATAACAAGCCTAACTGGGATTATAGACATAATAATAGTCTCAAACAAAGAGGAAATGATGATAAATATTTTGATCGAACGACGAATAAGTGCAATTATGCTAATTTTGCTCGACATGAGCCTAGAAGCATTGTTATTAAGCAAAGTAGCAATGATAATGATGTCACAAATACTACTGCTTGTTATGTTTCTGATTTTGAAAGAGCAGCACGCTGTTGTGAACTTAAAGGAAGAGTCGATGACAGCGTGGGGTGACCAGATTTCCACACGAACCACAGTGCGGGGTAATTGTTTGTTTAACCTCTCCGTTGTTCGTAGTAAATTTCACCATTCATTAAAATGGAATTTTCATTTGTATTTTTTGAACAGAGGCGACTTCTTGATATGGGTCAGCGCTCCTGTTTACGTTAACGGCTGTTTACGGTAGCGACAAGAATATAGGCCAAGATTGTGCCCGAGTGAGTGTTTTCTCAAGCAGAACATATCAGCGTGCTAACCATGATTCGACGTTTTACCCCTAGTGTTTATGAGATGTCGGCAAGACCTATGGAGATTTTTGTTTGCGTTTGATTTTTTGTTTTGTTTGTTTATTAGGACAGAAGATGTTAATGTATTCTATTGCATAGATCATTATAGGTTGTTATATTATGATCATCATCTTTACGCATCATTTGATGTCTATTGTTTTTTCTTGATATGTATGACTGTTTTGATTATAAATTAGTTCATTTCGATGCTATTTTTATACTATTGTGTTTTGGATAATATGTAGTGTGTTAGATGGTAGTGACGTGTTGTTTACTATTCATGAATGCAATGAGCAGATTTATATTTAACCTTACTGGTTACAAACTTATGCCTATTTTTTATACTCTGGTGTAGAACTTGCAGTTTTTTTTTTGGTATTTGTTTTACAGATGTGTTGGGTAGAATAGTTTTGTACATGATGAGTTTGTTAGCCCTATGCACATACTCATTAGTTGTAATGTTACAATAATTATTTTTAATATATCAGATGGAGATAAATATAAATTTATAACTGAATAACACTATAGCTAAGCTGAACGTGATTGTCAGCCGGAAATATTTAAAAGTTTAAATTGAACTGTATAGAGAAAATTAACAGCGGTTGCTGATATTGTTATTGGATTGAGAAATCTAGAGATCTGATTTAAGCACTTGCTTAACATACATTACGTTATTTTCATGTATTTGCAAACCTGTATGTTGGTAATAGTGTGTTTTTCTATGTGTTTCTTTGTGATGTATTTTTGAAAAATTTACACGTGTTGTTTCGTGTTTGCTTAGATGCAGGAATTGTTATATGTTTCTCATTTTGCTAAAGCTAGTTTTTTGTTAATTTGTTAATTATAGATTTGAATTAATTAAATTAAAATACTATTTTTATGTAACTTAGCATTACGAAATATTTTTGTACTGTATTTTTTGGAAAATATTTTTATTTTCCCAGACATTGTAATTTTTTATTTTTGGTTTTGTATATGCCTAGCGTTTGACTATGTGCTATGTCTGATATGTAGAGTAATGTTAGTTCTTTAAAGAAAGTTTTTTGTTTGTTTTTGGATGTTATGTTGTATTAGCGCTTGATTATGCGTTGGTCTTGTAGCAATGCTATCACTTTTTTGTGTGGTGTCGATAATTTATTGTTGATTATGTATAACTTGTATAACTTGTTTAAATTACTGATTATGTTTTGTTTAGTTATAAACTATTTTTTTTTGTGGTATTAGTATAGGAATACTTTGTTATTTCTTTTTTGTGCTTTTCGATCGTGTTTGTATGTATTTTGAAATACGTTGTTGATCTAAAAATACTTCTTTGTATACTTTTTTATCAACGTTTTCTATATTCATACCTTTTGCTTTCTATCTGTCTGTTGATTATTCTTCATTCATTCCTTCTTTTCTATTGTCTTTTCAGTATGGTTTCATATTTTGTTTACATTTCGTGCTTTATTTACGTTTCACTTCATTTTTTCTTGTATACTTCTTCTTTCGCTTCTTAAACTTTCATTCTATGTATTGTTACTTTAATGGTATAACTTAATATAGTGTAACTACTTGTGATATTTGTAATTATTTTACATATAACAAATTGTTTGAATGTAATATTATTGTTTTTTTCCTCATATTCTGATTTCATACTTACCTTTATTACGGATCATTTTTTCGTTTGCTTGATCTTGTCTTTTCTTGTACTATCGGTTGTTTCCTATTTAGTTGTGCTGTATTCACTTAACTTGGTTTTGTAATACATTATTTTTGGTATGCTTAGTTGATTACATTGGATACTTCATTTTTACATTTCACTTAATGCTTATATTTTGTAGATGTCTTATTTTAACTTAACTTAAAGTAATTCTTAGACACATATGTTAGAGATTCATTGTCCTTTTAATTTTTTTTTGGGGATGTATTTGTTAAAAAATTGATAGAATCAATTTTTTTTCTCTGGGGGTGAGGTAAGATGTAACGAACAGTTTTAGTGTAAGGGGAAGTAAACTGGAGTATGTCAGTAGTTGAAATAGATTTTGAGTTATAGCACTTAGTTGCTTGTTAGCTATCGAATTATTTAGAGAGTATCTCGTGATAGTTTCGAGAGACAGATTACAGACAGCGTGAAAAGCGCTGATATATTTATTCTGTAATGTTTGAGCGGAGTGAGAATAGCTCGCGGCTAGGAGCAGATGATTGATTGACTGAGTTGTGTTGACCGTGAGGAAGTCTCGTGTCTGCTTTTGAGCGGGACGAGTGTGTTATCTAGGGAGAGTGTTCCGGGCGTTTTGACCGGGTAGGAAGACAGTGTTTTTGGGAAGTGTGAAATGCCTGTACAGTGCTGAATTTAAAATGTCGACGGATTTTTCGCTGTGGGTACAGCGTAGTATGAAACTGCAGTTTTGATTATTGTGGAAATGTTTATAACTGCAGTGTGCAGTCTTTAAAGGCCATTATCTCCTGTGTGAGGAGTCTTGATTAATAAGAGTACTTTAGGCCATGAATCATTAGCTCCTGTGAGAGGATTGTTATTGAGGATTCTTTATAGCGCTGAGTTTAATAAGAGTACTTTAGGCCATGAATCATTTGCTCCTGTGAGAGGATTGTTATTGAGGATTCTTTATAGCGCTGAGTTTAATAAGAGTACTTTAGGCCATGAATCATGATATCATTGTAGCTGCCGAGTGCGCAGTTATTATGTGGTACTTTATATCTTGTGTTGTGCTGTGAACGGTATTCTATGTGTATTTCATCAATGTGTTGTGACGTGAATAAACCCATATGAAATGTCATCAGTCGTTTACAACCATCCATGACTCTTGTGTACGTACCTGTGGTGTAAACGACTAAACCAACACACGCACTTAATATTACAAGTGTGACAGGGAACTTAACACGTATTTAGAAATAGCCCCGGAGTGGGCGTGGTCTATCTGTATCGAGAACTTGTGCATCGCTTACCAGTAGACTTCTACAGTGTTTGCCTGTGTGGCGTATATGTATGTATCAAATGTAGACATTACCAGATCCACAACACAGCAGCAACGTTAGCAGATAATCAATAAGACACCCTTACCGTACCATACACCAATCCTTTGTATCAGTTTCAGTGACAGCCATGATTGACTTTCACGTGCTTGACGGAGGTACAACAGTAATGACCTCCCGGATTTTCCTATTATCTTTAGGGGGGTGTAACAATAACGTGTTTGAAAAAAACCTTACGTTACATAAATAGCCTACCATGTAAACTCCAAATTGATTGGAGCGCAACAAATGAAAGCCTAACCACGATTGGTCGAACTATAAATACTATCTTTCGTTGTTAGGGGAAACGGGAAAAGGTAACATTTTTTCAAACACTTGTCGAAACGTGGCTCATTGGCCAGTCTCGCTGATATACACACTTGGGAGCGTTAGTTCGAGACCACTTGTTTAAATGATCTTGATAAAGCAACAGTGCGTTGAAGCCAGCTCATAATTGTGTTAAATAAAAGCCTGGAACATAGGCAGATGGAAATTTGTGCCAGTTTGTGCCAGAATTCATTGCTAATCAACGTATCTGTGTTTATTCGTATGAATTGTGGTAAGCTTGAACCATTCAATATCTTTTAATGAAAATTGAATGTGAATTGTTGATTTATGCCTGTATATATATGTGTAGTTCAGTGGCAAATGTGAGGTAAAGCCTGTAATGCTCCAGCCTGAACAGAGGGTGTCGGAGGGTAGTAAAACGGCATGGAATGGCCAAATAGTACACTGACACCTGGATGATTGACTAGAAAGAAATAATGCTGGAAGTGCAGAGGCGTAGTAACCATTAAGAAGGGTAATACTGGAATAAAGTATTTCAAATGAAGCTGACAGTTGGCCTAATGCTCTGAACTCAATGTTTGTGCTGTGTTGTGATCAATGTAACAGGAGAGTTTAAGTTAGTTATGAAATAGAAGGTACATCCTTCTTGATTTCAGGGACAGTGGTCTTGATGGTACTGAGCAGCACCTGGTCAGAGCTTTGCTGAATCCAGTGTCGGACAGCATACTCCTTGGTCCTTTTAGCTATCAGTGAGGTGTCTCCAGAGCCCAGAGGAGAATTCGAGCAGAGGAGTCCTTTCCTGCCGCCATCACGCCAGATAAGCTAACTTGGCCAGCTGAGCTCAACATTATGTCCCCTCATCTTGAACTGACTTTTTAAAATTAACATTAAGAGGGGAATTTACTTGTCTTAAAATCAGGAACTGTGAACATCTCCAATACTGGTCCCTAAAGACAAACTATTGAAGTCATGATGACAAATACCAACAGAGCTTGAACAAAACAAAACCAGTATTACCTCATTTTACTACTACACAACTGACACACATAGAACATTTGTAATATATGTCACTACAATATTCATATTAAATACATTCTGTACATAACTTGTAATTTAAATTGATTGTGATTCCTGGTTCCCTAGAAGTTGAATCAGGACACATATTCATTCATGCCAGTAATGAATACATATTGTTATTTGAAAGTTTATCAGTGACTCTTTTAAGATATCTTTGTAGAGTGTTATATGTATGTGAGTGTCACAGTGTTGTCAAGAGTAGTGGATTAAATTAAATTGTTTATCTGTCTGTTGTTGTGACTTACACTTCACCATACTCATACCCTAGACACATAACGTAGCATCACACTATTCCAGAATAATTCTGACTGAGATATATAGATATGTGGTAGCAAGTAAGGTTATCTATAATACACTACTCTTAATAGATATAGATACCTTCACAGCTGATCTCAGTCAGTACACTAAGTTCCCTATAAGTATTTATAACATCCCACTTCACCACAGACATTGAGTGGTTTTATATTTCTTACTTGCGTAAGTAGTGACTATCATTCAATGTATATTTTGAATAGAGCTCCCAACACTAGTTGCATCAGAACTAGGTTCGAGGATTTGAGTAAATTTGCAAAACTAGTCTTACACCTCAAACCATGTAGAGCAGAAAATATCCTTGTGTTGGAAAGTATTTAACTCAAGGAATACTTATGATGATAAAGAAATCAAGGACAAATCTGAAGAGATGGGTAAATGTCGTCGAACCTAAAATAAGACGTTAACCTAAAGGAAGGAACACGGTGGAATGAAAAAGTTCGCCATATTTGACAAGTTGAGTAGGCCTATGAGATAAAGATGCGAAAGGGATCTTTGCATCGATGAAAGCATCTGATGATATGTTAGAACTTTATTGTGCTTATTATTGTAAAATGTTCTGAATTCCAGACTTTGTTGAAATTTAAGTTTCATGCTGAAAGATATTAAAAGATGTGCATGAAATAAAACGCTGTTGAGGAAGTGAATTGCTACAGTTTGAGATTAAGCTAAGAAATCTATCCATCTCAATTAAATTTGCTGCATCAACACCTAAGAGAAGAAAATCGAACCTGGTAACCCCAATTTAGGAGAGAAATCTAGATCTCTGGTGATTAGGCCAGTTACAAACCTACTCTCTGTAAAGTAAACTGAAAACCCTGCATACACCGGCACTGCCACACTCTCTGTGATGTCCTGGGTCCACCGTCGTCTAGGTCGACCCCTTCCCCCTTTTTCAGGGACCATGCCTTCCATCACTGTTTTTTCCAGACTATTATGCCTTTTTATATGACCGAACAATTTCAGCTTCCTTATTGCGATGGTATTTAGGAGCCAATGTTCCTGTACGTTTAGTGAGTGTAGTACTTCTCTGTTGGTCTTTTTTCTGTCCAGGGTATTATCAACATCCTTCTGTAGCATTTCATTTCGAATGATGTAATCTTTATAATAATATTATTCAATAATAGGTGAAGAAAGACAGACACTTAACCACTAAAGTAAGTGACTGTTACACATTGTCACATACATAAATTTTTTTTTCCTTTTGTTTAATAGTGACTGGTATGTCAAATTGTGTCATACACATAATCTAAGCAATGAATAATCAATAATTTCCATCCAGTAAATACAAATCGCGTGACTATTTCCATTAACGTTAGTTATCCAGTCCAATCCTGTATGGGAAAAAGCTATATTTCCAATAAAGTAATTTCCATTCCGTGTACAAAATCACATACTGTTCGAAGTTGAAAGTAAAAACTTTTCCTTGAATTTGTCCATGACTGTTGTCTATTCAATAATGTAATATGCAAAATCCATAAGTCCGCAAACTCTGAAGTGAAGTAACCGAGAAAAGTTCCATATCAAAACTCCTTGTTAATTCCCTTGGATACTTGAATAAGCTTTAACATAACAGTTGTTTCCCCTGCACGTATAACATACCGTCTTTTGATACAAAATGTGTGTATGTTGAAAACGTTTCGAACTGATTCCATTCAAATATCTGCACATATATCACGATTAACAGTTAGTAGTTGAACTGTGCATCTGGACATGACAGTAAGATGTCTCTATGAAATGACTGAAGTCGAATGAAATGTCACACAATATGAAGTGATCATGATTCAGTATCATCATGTTGCTGTGCGGGTCGCATTGATGTAACAATCTTTCGGTTCGCACTATTGACCTGTCATCTTAGCATCATTTTTTGGTGATGCGTGGATGGCAGGGAGGATAGTGTGATTCGCTTGCATAGCTAGGCGGGGTTGTCGCACGGAAGGTCCAGTGTTCAAATCCTGGGTAAGCCATTCATGTCTGTTGTTTTTCTGTTGTCTAGTGTTCTACTTCTTTATTTCTTACGAGTGCCTGAAAACATACCTTTATGTTTGTTTCATATTAATAAACTCTGACTGTACATGTATTGATTACATTGAATCACGTGTATCATCTGAACTTGTTGAATTGATAAATGATGTGGTGTCCTTGATATATCTTGAATGGACAAGATGGTCCTTGTACCCTGAGACTCCCTGTTATCGACCTGATGGTATAGTGTCACTGCTGGAGCGCCAACGAGGCTCTCTCTGCTTTTGGGTTTGTAAAACGAGCTGTATGTAAATATGCCAAGGCACGCTGGGCAGTCTGGAGAGTGACGTAGGCCTCCATAAAGTCTCGCTGTAGTTTATATAAGGCAAAGACAATCGTCCACGAAAATGCACCAGTACACGAATCAAGACAAAATGTAGGCAATACATAGGCAAACGCAGTCACCGAAGTCATCTGCATTTCCGAAGTTGATCGATTCTTGATCCAAACGTGTGGATTCTAAGAATAAAGGGAAATTGAGCGATATGTAACTTCAAGTCTGATGAATTAGAATAACAGCGTATGATACATTTAAAGCAACATAACTGTATGTAATACGACAATACCATCTGTCGAGTTCCACCTTATCGACGAAGACAGAACTAAAATAATGACTAAAAAATTAGACAAGACATATCTATAGAAATTATATTCTGCCTAAAAGACTGTGAATCTATTCCATAGAATGAAAAATTTCAAGATTTAACCTCCTCGAGGCAGAAGAATCCTTAGGTTTAAGCAACCCACTTTACACCTCGAGACCAAGAAAATAAATATTTATAAATCTTATTCTGGTTTTAGAAAGTTAAGTAGTAAGATACCAAAGACGTAAGGTATTCAAGAATGAATGACATCGGATAACATGTTCCTCTTACATAGATGAAAGACACTATCATCAATATATGTAATATAGTTATATGGAACAGAGAAAATCTGTAGCCTGCTGCGAATAAAGGTAGTACTAGATATTCCCTACGACACAGAAAATACAAAGATAGATGCTCAGCATAGCAAAGAGCATAGCACATAGTCATAGTATAGTATATAGATGAGTGTATTCTACCTACACTATCATTAAGGCAAGAGTATGCATGTATCTGGAAAGGAATACGTATAACTTTATCACGCAAAAAAGCAAAACAATCTGTAACATCTGAAAACAAAGAGAAAACGTCATTAAAAACACCACACTCCTCAATGTAGTGGCTAGTACAATCCGCATGAGATCATGGGATGTCAGTATCTGAAAGAACATAACTGAGAAACATTAAAATCCATGATGCTCTTTTCTAAAAGGGAAAAATCATATATTAGCAACATTGTTATCAACAACCGTGGATAACATGACCTCGATACTGTGGGTATTATAAACTATAAACTGGATATGGTGGATTCTATACCAACACCCAGTGAATCACTCAAGACAAAATAAGCCATCTGATGATTTATCAACAGACTGGCAATCTTCAATCGAGTCTTCATTGATGGAAGGAAGCTATATTCCTTTGAACCACCATTATCATTCTTATCCAACATGTAAATGAGCATGTACCTGCCTAGGCGTCTGTGCTCAGGTAGTATTTACCTAGGCATGTCGTTTTAACTCCCACCTCATAAGATCATCATCAGTACATTTACAATGTCTAGTGACATTTCGTAAAATAATCCCAAACACTGGTATGGACAACAACCATACCATAGACATGCCTGTAACATACTGAGTATCTAAAACACAACTGCAGTGGGATAATAGTAGTATAGACACCAACTAGTTGTTCACACAACAACTCCCATCAAAAAACACCGATACTGTCTCATGACATTAGCACATGACTGGTAAAATATTTCACCACAGGACCTTCGGAACTCCCTCCAGCTGAAATAGACATAGTCAGAAGAATCAGTATTGTTTTACACGTTCATACCATATTCATAATCATTCTGAAATGGATGAATAACAACTGATGCACAATAGCATTAAAATCTGTTTGATGGTGCATCAACTGTACCTCAAGACAATGGTCTTGAAAATAGGCACCGTTGTCACGATTGACAACCATACGTGCACCCCTATCTGAATAAAAATAGACAAGTGCTTCTCTAACATCGAAGCTGTCAATGGGCAAAAGACGTACAAACTTTACGTCGGCTGTGAATTGAAAAAAATTCACCCAGTGCCTGCCATGAAGTGCCTGCCATGAAGTGTCTGCCATGAAGTGCCTGATGGCAGATTTCTTACTAGAACTGTGCGTGAGTATGCACCTTTAGTCCCATGAGAATCATGGACATTATTCCTTCTTCTGGATGTACTATCTGTAATGATTTCTAAATACAATATCTGTAAAGTGTGTAGTTGGTTGTTTGACTGGCCACTACTGTAGAATGTCGTTGTAGTCTAACCCGCTGTAAATGGGTAACTCACTCTAGTCCTGAGTTAGGGAAGGCAAATACAGCAAGGCAGTGTCTGCTATGGGATTACTGTCAAGTAATCGTTCCTCAGGTGGTACTGGTGGTCATCATTGTAAATGGTAGAGTATCCTTCCTGCTCGTTACACATGAGACAGGCAAGTACAACAAAGGTCAACTCAACCGACGCATGATTGTGTATGTATGGAGTGAGAGTGGAAACTACGCGAATGGTGGACTGTTCGATGTAGTTGACACTTGATACTATTTCACTCACACTCTTAGGCAAGTCAAAGATGTTAGGAACCGTTGTTGACGTTTCTATGCTTTTAATAATGACGCACACACTTGGACATCACGGAATACAGTCATGAGTATGTTGACATAGCAAATCATAAGGTAGTAGAATAGTAGTACATTTCATTCAGCATTCAATATTAAATAGTCAATCAATGTTCCGGTGGATTATTGATATATATATATATATACCCAAACTGACTAAACGCATCAGTGGGCATGTGTGTGTAGACATACAAAGAGTTCACTGGACGAACCTTTTCTTTAGCTAAGTTCTCCAGCTGTATCTATAGTAAATATTTAGGTAACACAGTTAAACCACGATAGGGTTTTAATCTTAATGAGATCTCCGTGCCACTGTCCGAATAATAAGACTCCTGATCCGTTCTTTGGACAGTGAACCATAATGATGACAGGAATACAAAATGGCCTCCTTCCCTGAGTTTTCGCTCACTCGCCCAGCATAAGGATAATTATCAGCCACAGTTAATTCATAACTTGAATATATAGGATTTCCTATAGTTTCCATACAGTCCCTTAGTCAGAAGGTTGCTTCATAAAGACATAAGCGCTGATGGAACCTGTCATCTTCATCAATCTATTCAAACGACCAACGATGCTCGAAAATACGATGTTTCATCTAGGTCTAACCATAAGGAGATCATCAAAGGCAAAAACGGGTCTGGCTTTACCTGGAGTCCGAATTCAAACATAATGAAATACATGAGAAGAGTCTCTAACATCATACACTTGCAGAGACATTCCTTCCTTATGGAAAAATCATCCATAACTCACTTTAAACCTTTAACAGGGCCAGCCCTTGGAAAACACAGCCATTTCTCGGTGGCTACTTCGGAACTCATCACGACTCGTTAAGACAACCCATACTTCCGCTAGAGCGGCATGACAAGAATATAGTCCTGCCTACCCATCCAAAATATACAATACAGGACTGATTCTACTTGTACTAATAATATGTAATACATATGAATTCAGGCCATAAACATAACAAGTAAAATTAATCTATTTTCCGGCCCGAACAAATAAGGACGGACATGAGTTCAATATCCATGCGCCGAATCAATATCAAGAACGATCACTCCTATAATCAAAAGTGTAAATTAATAATGAATTATCTAGCTTTACCATAGAAAGCATTTTCATACACAAATGAATGAATGTATATATATTTTCCATATTAAATAGCCATATCGTATTTTTGTAATATGTGCGTCAAAATATGCACGCAACAGATTACCACACCCCTCGGGAAAAAAAAAATGGTACTTTTTTTTTTTTTGAAATACATCTAGGAGCAACATACAATAGGCTCACAACGCACCAATAACAATGCGCAGATGATAAGCATTGAGAATATATTTCATGAACTTAGAGAAATTATTTCTCTAAGTATAAATATTTCCAGAGAGGTGTCACCAACGCATACTACAATACTGGCAATGCCACACTTTCTACATCAGTTTATACATAAATGTCATCTTAGATATCTTAACATCATGATCATCGAAGACGAAAAAAACATTGAAAGATCAGCGGTGAATTGTAGCCGTGTATACCGTGCTTTATTCAGAGAACAGACTATATTCTAACAAGACGAGAAGAAGCACAGACCACCCCATAATTTTATATTTTATGAGAAACAGAAAATAATAAATTATAGTGTCACATATTTAGGACAGAGTCGCTTCCACACGCCATTTCTAATAATTGGGTGATTTCCCCTGACCAATCGGATAGCTCAGATTTACCCCGGGGAATATAGAACAGGACGCCATCTGGCAGTCAGAATGAAGGAGCGAAACTGAATAGGACGTGTCTAGTCCAGCTCTACATATTCCTTAGTTTGAGTAAATCAACTGCAACATTTATTTTAAAATGTGTATTTCAGGACATTGAGTGGTTTTGTATTCCTTACTTGCGTAAGTAGTAACTATCATTCAACGCATATTTGAATAGAGCTTCCAACTCTGGTTGCAGCAGAACTAGGTTCGAAGATTGAGTCAATTTGCAAAACTAGTCTTACACATAAAACCATGCTGAGCTGAAAATACCCTTGTGTTGGAAAATATTTAACTCAAGGAATACCTAAGATAATAAAGAAATCAAAGGACTAATCTGAAGGAATGAGAATATGTCGTCGAACCCAAAATAAGACGTTAGGCCTAACCTAAAGGAAGAAAACGGTGGAAAGAAAAAGTTCGCCATCTTTGACAAATTGAGTAGGCCTATGAGATAAAGATGCAAAAGGGATTTTTGCATCGATGAAAGCATCTGATGATATGTTAAAACTTTATTGTGCTTATTATTGTAAAAACGTTCTGAATTCCAGACTTTTGTTGAAATTTGACTTCATACTGTAAGACATTAAAAGATTTGTTTGAAATAGAACGCTGTTGCAAAAGTGAATTTCTACAGTTTGAGATTTAGCTAAGAAATCTATCCATCTCAGTTAAATTTGCTACATCAACACCTAAGAGAAGAAAATCGAACCTGGTGACCCAATCTTACAAAGGAGAGGAAAAAATATCTCTAGCGGTCAAGGCTAGTTAACCAAACCTACTCTCTATAAAATAAACTGTAAACCCTGCATACCCCGACACTGCCACAGAATAAACATCAATGAACCGCTAAGTAGTGTTACAATCAATATATGATATATTACATATGTGTACACATTTCAACATAGGAACAACTGTAGCAAAGTTAGGCATATAATTTAACAGTTATGAATCATGTGGGCATCTAGACAAAATATCTGCCATCACATTTTCTGACCCACGGATAGCTCGCACCGAAAAATGAAACGGCTGCAGAGCAATCGCGTATCGCGTTGATCTCGCGCTCTTCAGATTTTTACTCTGAATAGCCGTAAGAGCTTTCTGGTCAGTTTCCACAATGAAATGCGCGCCAAGAAGAAATCTTTGAAGTTTAAGGATTGACCAAACCATAGCCAATAATTCACGGTCTAGGACCGAGTAATTCTTCTCTGCGGCATTTAATTTTCGAGAAATATACATCACAGGATGCAGAGTTCCAGAGTACTCTTGCATTAGTGCTGCTCCAATCCCTGTGGATGAAGCGTCACTACGAAGAATAAATGTCTTATCCTTAGAAGGCAATACTAGGATAGGTGAAGTAGAAAACATAGTTTTAACCTTATCCAAAGAGGATTGACATTCTTGAGTCCAATGGACTACATTAGGAGACCCTTTCTTTAGCAAGGAAGAAAGAGGTGACATAATGGAGGACAGATTCGGAATGAATCGTCCATAAAATTGTATTAGACCTAAGAGACTTCGCACTTGCTTTTTAGTCTTAGGAATAGAAATGTTAAGTATCTTACTTGTATTATGGTCTTCTGTTTTTAGGAAACCATGACCAACACGGTGACCTAAGAAAGATATTTCGCTAAAACCAATGCAAGCTTTAGATGGTTTTGCTGTTAGGTTATGCTCGCGTAAGATAGAGAATAGTTCGTTTAACCCGTTACAGTGATCTTCCCAAGTATCACTGAAAAGACAGATGTCATCAAGATATGCAATGACATCTGAGCGATGAGATAGGATTCGACGCATCATGCGTACGAATGTTGCAGGGGCGTTCATTAGGCCGAAAGGCATGAAATTCCATTGGAATAGACCCGTAGGCGTCGAAAAAGCAGTAAACGGTTTGGCGTGTTCGGATAATGGAACTTGCCAATATCCCTTAGACAAATCAAGTTTAGTAAAGAAATGGGAATTCGATAGTCTCGTAAGTAACTCTTCTAGTAAAGGCATAGGTTCAGCATCAAATTTCGTCACCTGGTTCAATTTGCGATAATCAACGCAGAGACGTATGTTATTGTCTTTTTTTCGTACAATAACCATCGGCGAAGAATATGCCGATGTGGATGGTTCAATAATTTTTAACTCTATCATCTCATCCAACTCTTTCTCTACCTGTGCTTGAAAATGTATCGGGATAGGATACGGTCTGACTCTTATAGGAGTATGGTCAGTAAGAATAATGTCATGTTGAATGACATCAGTTTGACCAGGAATGTCAGTAAGGACATCCTGAAATTGTTCTAACATAGTAGAAACTTGTTTCTGCTTTCCTGGAGATAATTTAGGAGAAATTGCAACATCTTTCCATGATTCATTAGAGTGAAGCGGAATCATTGGAAAAGGTAGATTTACATCCGAGAAACTCGTTTCCTCATCCTGTATTACTGACAGTGATGAGTAATGTCCATGTTGGACTGGAAAATCGTCCGTTGCCTGGAAAACAGGTTGTAAATAATCCGGACGTTCATGGAATTCCGTGAGCATGTTGATGTGGAAGGTTTTATGCTTCCCGTCAATATCGACGATATAGTCAACATCGGAAACTTTTGATATTACATCGTACGGACCTTTCCAAGAAATAAGAAGTCTGTTTTCCCTACAAGGTAGCAAGACAAATGCTTTGTCACCTGGACAAAGTTGTCGCAAGCATCTCTTTTTATTGGCAAATTCCCTTGCCTTTTGCTTTGCAAATTCCGAAGAAGCGGTTGCCAATTTGCATGCTTCGATAATCTTATGTCTAAGTGCAATGACATATTCGTAAGAGGATTTTGTGTCATCGACAATATTATCAGCAGTTATGAGATCATGAAGTAAGGACATAGGACCTCGCGGTTTCGCGCCGAAGACAAGTTCAAAAGGAGAAAATCCTGTATGTTCGTTGGCGACCTCTCTATATGCAAAGAGAGCCGCGGGTAAAACCCTGTCCCAATCCTGAGGATGATCCTCAGTTATCTTACCTAGTAGGTTTTTCAGAGTTCTATTCAGACGTTCTACCATCCCATTGGACATAGGATGATAAATACTACTCAGAGATCTCTCTATCTTTAGAGTTGACATCACTTGAGACATGGTATCCGATATGAGTTGGGTACCATGGTCCGATAATATTTCTGCTGGAAATCCCAGACGAGAAAATATTAACCAAAGAGCATCTGCAATATCAGCAGTAGTTATGCTCTTTAGAGGAACAGCCTCTGGCCAACGTGTGCACATGTCAACACACGTCAAGATAAATTTGTGTCCTCTAGCAGACTTTATCTTAAATGGACCAATAATGTCTATCGCCATTTTTTGAAATGGTCGAATGGGAATGTCTGCAGCCTGAATAGGAGCAGCATGGCGTGGACCTCTGGATTTAACCTCTTGACATACTTTACAAGATCGACAATAGATTCGTATGTCCTTATTCACAGCAGGCCAAAAGAAAGATGCAAGAACTCTAGATTTCGTACGGGAAAAACCCATATGTCCAGCACACTGAGAATCATGAGCGTGCTGTAAGATTTTAACTCTCATATTCTTGGGCACAAGAATTGGAGAATGAATGGATTTAGCGGAGTCTTGTACCATACGTACAAGTACGCCATTCCTCATCGTAATCCAAGATTTACGATTTGTATCCTTATTCGGATCACCTTTTGTTGCCAGAGTAAAGAATTTCTTTAGAGTAGGATCATCTTCCTGCTGTTTTATAAAGGAATCATGGGAAATCTCCAAGGAATCATCTTGGATCTGCGCATCATTATCTTCAGAATGTGAAGATTGCGGCATATTAAGAGCTTGAGCCCTAGTGATTACTGCATTAGCAGATTGCATATTAACATTTTCCCAATTAGAAATTTGCTGTGGAGTGCATTCTTTCACTCCATGAATGCGACCGATGATAAGATCAGCGATCGGATTCGGCAAGAGACATGCTTGCACATCTCCTGTAAAGAAAGGAGTAGCAATATTGATAATGGCAGTGGAGTACTTCTCCAATGTGCCACTAAATGTTACACATTTGACTACATTGCCTGTGGCTCGAGAAGGATTTACGAGCGACTGCCTCACTCCGATGGTAGTGCACCCCGAATCGAAAAGAATTGATACCGGAGTACCGTCTATTAGACCCCTATTGAAGACAAGAGCACCCCTTCCATTATGCGCGATTGACGCAGGGAGAGCGGGAAGCGGGTGACCACAGCTTAAAGTAGAAACTGTGGTTGGATCGAACAATGTTTTGCATTGCGAACACTGAGATGCTCTATCAAAATTGAAAGCAGAACATCCTACATTATTAGTCTTTTTTATCATTATTCTGACTACCGGCCTTATGGAACTCTTGTTGTGCAGAGTTAGACTGGTAATGAGATTTACCATGTCTTTTGTGTTGTGATCTACCTCGGTTATAATTGCCTCTATAATTATTATTTCTTCTGTCATAACCCCTATTTGCGTTTGAATCATAATATTCATGATCATAATCATCATGCTCATTATAATGAGTATCCCTGTAATGTTGGTTTTGTTGTTTCCATGAAGAACTTGGGTAGTTCCTATAGTTACTCCCTTTTCGGAAATTTCTATAATTATGGGCACCCCTCGCGTATCGAGGACTGTCAGCCCTATTCCAGTTCTTCGAAGAAGAACCCTGGTTTGAATGGTTACCTTGGTTTTGATACTTATTCCAATTAACCTTTTTATCAAATTTATTTTGAGCTCCTTGGAATTTGTGTGAGTAATTATGATTATATTCTGTTGCTGAAGCAACTGGCATACTCTCTTTAATGTTAGTGTTACTAAGAATTATGTCAGGGTGTGCCGTGGCATACTGATCACAATATTCTTCCATTTGCTTTAATGTACTAGGTTTACGCTCATGTAAAAACTCTAGGAATGGTTTATTTACCGAAGACATGACTTTGTCTCTTAGCAATAAATCCGTAAGACCATCAAATGTTTTCTCTATTTTGGATAATTCAATCCATCGTGAGAGTGCAAGTCGTGCTTTTGAAATGAATTCTGAGAATTCTACACCTACCTCAGGTCTCATTGTTTTAAACAAAAGACGATAACCTTCCTCTGACAGCTGATATCTCTTTATTAAAGCTGCCCTGATAGCATCATAATTATCTTTGTCGGCCTCTTCAACCAAAGATAACTTAGTCAGAGACTCTCCTTTTAGATTTTCAGATAACTGATTCACATACTGTGATTTGTCAACATTATGTGCTCGACAAGCACGTTCAAATCTAGAAAGCCAAAATGTTATGTCATCACTGGAAGGGTTGAACGCTGGCACCTTGACCTTATAATTAAAGGGTTTACCATTACCACCAGATGCCTGATTAACATTACTCATATTTGTCAATCTTAATTTCTCTAACTCAAATTCATGTTCTCTTATTGCTTTTCTCTCTTCAGCTTCTCTATCTAATCTTCTTTCTTCAGCAGCAGCTTCTAATTTTTTCTGTTCAGCAGCAGCTTCCAATTTTTTCTGTTCTGCAGCAACTTCCAATTTTTTCTGTTCTGCAGCAGCTGCAGCTTCTAATTTTTTCTGTTCTGCCACAAATCTTCTTTCCTCCACCTGCATCTGCAATTTCTTTTGTTCAGCAGCAGTATCAGCTTCTCTTTCTAATCTTTTCTCTTCAGCCACAGCTTTTCTCTCTTCTGCAGCAGCTTTTCTCTCTTCAGCAGCTAATGCTTTGTCATATTGAGCAACAGCCCATTCTTCTAAATCTTTACCTGTTTTATCAAGGGCTTTCCCTTGTGCAATAAAGTAATCTAATGTAGACATCTTGTCTTCTTAAATCAGAAACCTGAAAAAGCAAATAAATTACCCTATTTCACTTTCATGGGAGACAAGTCTATACTATAGACTTAGTCTTAGTGAAAAAAAACTTGTATGGTTATTTTGTTTATACTATAACCAATGATAACTTGAGTACCTGTGGAAATAATAACTGTATATCCCACATACTGTGGGAGACAAGCCTTACAAAGGTCTTGTATACTTGCTTAATGTAACCAATGATCACTTGAGTACCTGTGGAAAATAATATTTCCTATCCCAATCACTGTGGGAGACAAGCCTTACAAAGGTCTTGTATACTTGCTTAATGTAACCAATGATCACTTGAGTACCTGTGGAAAATAACATATACATTCATAACTCACTTTAAACCTTTAACAGGGCCAGCTCTTGGAAAACACAGCCATTTCTCGGCGGCTACTTCGGAACTCATCACGACTCGTTAAGACAACCCATACTTCCGCTAGAGCGGCATAACAAGAATATAGTCCTGCCTACCCATCCAAAATATACAATACAGGACTGATTCTACTTGTACTAATAATATGTAATACATATGAATTCAGGCCATAAACATAACAAGTAAAATTAATCTATTTTCCGGCCCGAACAAATAAGGACGGACATGAGTTCAATATCCATGCGCCGAATCAATATCAAGAACGATCACTCCTGTAATCAAAAGTGTAAATTAATCATGAATTATCTAGCTTTACCATAGAAAGCATTTTCATACACAAATGAATGAATGTATATATATTTTCCATATTAAATAGCCATATCGTATTTTTGTAATATGTGCGTCAAAATATGCACGCAACAATATCTAAATTAATATATAACAATATAGGGCATAAAGGCAAAGATAAGAAAGTACAAAAGAATTTTCTGCTAGAAAGGTTGGTATTGTCTACGCCTCCAGATTATTATTTGCTAACGAATAGCCGAACAAAACGGTACCCAATTTTTCAAATTCGCCCTTGACATAAACACCCACTTTTTCTAGTTCTAAGAAAATATTTGCCTAAAATGCATTGTGGAACGAGGCGGGGCAAGGAAAGATGAAATGCTAATTCGTTTCGCATTGATTTTAAACTAAAAGCCAACACTAGCACATTGGCAAGCCTTGCCTTAGGGGTTTCCCCAAATACAATGAAAAAAGTTAGAATTGTGGACACTACGTCATGTAAACATATAAGCTCTTATTATGAATGACCTAAGCTCTCGTAATTAGCTTGAAAGTACATGAGAAAAGAATTGAACAGGAGGTAGTTAAAATCAACAACTAACATGGAAAAAATTATGGAATTTTGAACTAAGCCACATAGCCCCTTAAAAATTGTATATTCGCGTACCTGAAGACTTGCTGACCAAGAATATGTAAATTAATATGAAACAAATATAAAGGTATGTTATCAGGCACTCGCAGGAAATAAAGAAGTAGAACACCAGACAACAGAAAAACAACAGACTGTTGTTTTTCTGTTGTCTGGTGTTCTACTTCTTTATTTCCTGCGAGTGCTGACTTTATATTTGTTTCAGGTTTCCCTCCCTTATTTGTAATAAATGTTTGACCAAGAATATGTTATTAGTTATATAAATAGTCCCTTAACTAATTAAATATTCATAAAACAATACATAGAGATCAGAGATACTGTCAGGTCAAGTCATATCTGCTTAGATTGGATCGCATATTTTTTGGGAAAAAAGTAGGTGACAGATAGGCTAACATAGTACAGCGAATCCGATTGGGTGTCATTTGAAGTGAGACTAAACATTATTGGCTGACCTTTGAATAAACATAAATAACCTAGAAACGTAGGAAAAGTTTGAATGATATTTTTGAAAAGACTGTTTACCCTTGTAAAATTAATAGCGATTGGCTAACTGAATCGATATTGTCAGAATAAGCGTTAAGGGGACGCCATTTCTAAGAAAATTTTCAACAGTGATTGATGAGAGCAGGCTGTACTTTTAAATACATTTCTGGACAGCCTGGGCAATAAAACAGATCGAAACTGTGTCAGTCATCTTCTCTGTGTGTATTTCATTGAACATTGTGGTAAGCTTGACATTTATTAACCTGTATTTTATATAAAAATTGAATGTGAAATAATAAAATATGTATGGACATGAGTGGGTCTATAGCGAACATGAGGCAAAGCCTAAAGATTGATCCCCCATGTGATAGTCTGTCAGAGAGGTGTAAAACTACAAGAATAGGTATGATTGTCATAAAGGAGCATAACACCTATCCTATTATATGGAAGAGATTACAGCTGGAATTGCAGTGGCGTTGTAACTATTAGGGAAAGGAATACTGGTGTATATTGTCACATCAAAAGAAAATGGTGGCATCGGTTTGTATAAGGATATGATCCTTTTGTTTGTTTGTAATGTACATGTCCTTAACTGTGGACTATTAGTGTATGCTAGATATTACGAAGGATGCATACCTTCACATTTCAGAGGTCCTGGGTACTGACGTTAATGTGGTACCAAACGCTTGAAAATTGATTGATTCAAGACTCTGCCTGTTTACTGAGAGCCCATGCTAGTGGCCATTGCCTAGCAAACAGGGAACAGATTGTCAAGCGAGCAGAGGAAAGGTTCATCTTATATTCTACGGCCAAGATAAGTTCTCGTTCGGCACCTGAAAGCTCAACTACAGAACTTTAAAAGAACGATCTTATGACAATGAAAAAACTGGGACAAATATTTAATAGTTCCACAAGTGACAAAATAGAAACAAACATTTCCAAAAGGACATGATTTAAAACAACAAACTAGTAGTATCACCAGTATTACCTTAAAGTAGGAGAACACTACATAAATAGATTCGATTAATAATTTTATATATATATGGATAGAAGATCTATTGTGCTATTTGACTGATGTAATTGATTATTGTGATTTCACTTTTAAATTGTCTGTCCTGATTACAAATAAATTTGAATCAGGATAATAAAACTGTAAAAATCTTATTTACACAAAATTCAACCACAGTCTTAAATAAGATAGTCTTTTAGAGTGTCGTTTGTATGTTATTGTGGTAGTACTGTGTGCTGTTGTGAATAATAAACTATTTGTTTGTATGTTTGTTGATTATTATACATTACACTCTACATCCATAACCCTAGACACAACACGAAGTCAATTAACATACTAATATAAATACATTTTGAATGAGATAAAAAGGTGGTAGTGGAAAGGTACCCTGAAAAGTTCACAATATTATTGGGTATATTCAGGGACCTTCATAGCTAATCTCATTTAATACAAATATAATAATACCTACAACAATTAATAACATCAAATCCACCACATATATTGGGGTCTCGCTCCTGGGGATTGAATTTCTTATAACAACAGCTATATTGGGTAGTTTGCTTCTGGGATTTTAAATTCTTAAAATATTATCAAGTATATTAGGAATCTCAGAGAGTATAAAACTAAAAGCATTCCTTTTGGAGAAATTGAATAGTAGTTGAGCTATCAGTGCATGTGGTTGTTCTTGGTTATCATTAGAAATTATTAGCCATAATTAGAGATTTATATAGTTAGAAATTTTAAAAGATTACATAGTACAAATGGCTGATCTGGCAAAGTTTCGATCTGCTGCTGTGCAGACTGCGAAAGAAATGAACATGGAGGGTCAAGCTTTGATCCAATATGTAACTTCAGATTGCGACAAGTATATTGAAAGGGAGGATAGGAAGATAGCTGAAGAGAAGAGGTTACAAATTGAGGCTGACAAAGAAATTAAGAGGTTGCAAATTGAGGCTGACAAGGAGGCTAGGGCATTGGAGGCAGATAGGGAGGCAGAGATAAAAAGGCTCCAATTAGAAGAAAAAAGGCTTAAAGAGAGGCAGAAGAAAAGAGATTGGCTGCTGAAAGGGAAGCAGAGGAAAAGAGACAGGCTGCTGAAGCAGAGGAAAAGAGACAGGCTGCTGAAAGAGAGAAAAAAGAGACAGGCTGCTGAAAGAGAGGAAAAGAGACAGGCTGCTGAAAGAGAGGAAAAGAGACAGGCTGCTGAAAAAGAGGAAAAGAGACAGGCTGCTGAAAGGGAAGCAGAAAAGGAGGAGAAAAGATTACAGAGGGAGCATGAGATACGACTAAGGGAGTTAGAATTTCAAGGCCATGCTCCTGAAAATGGTGCCAGCCCCTTTGCCTCAGATGCCACTGCTAGTCAGGGAGCCTCAACCTCAGCTATGGGTTTTCATTTAGACCATTTTTTTGAGAAAGAAGATGACATCGAAGGGTATTTAAGTAGATTTGAACTTTTAGCTACTACATATGGGTTAGAGAGAGAGACGTAGAGCCTAAAGTTATCACAAGGGCTTAGAGGAACGGCTTATGAAATTTTTGCCAAGATGAGCAGAGATGACCAAGACAATTATGACATGCTAAAGCAGGCTCTTTTATTAAGATACGAAAAGAACGGAGAATTTTATAGAAAAAAAATTTAGGAATGCCAAACTAATGTCGGGTGAGACTTATCACCAGTTCTCTGCACGGTTAGAGACATACTTGGAGAAATGGACTGCTCTGGGGAAAACCCAAGATCTTAAGGAGATGATCCTTATTGAGCAGCTAAGAGAGTCCATGGCTCCAGACCTGAGAAAGTTTCTCATGGAACAAGGTGCAGAGAGGCTGGGTGAGTTACTCAATGTCGCTGAGAGGTATCAGGCAGCCCAGGCAGAGGTAGTTGGTAATAAAAAGGTAAGCACCAGTTTGATAGGCCACGCAATGACTATAATAATAAAACCTCACAATTCAATGAAAGGAAATATAATGACAGAAAACCTTTTAACCAAGGAAAGAAGTATTGTAAACATTGTCGGATGGACAACCATAACACTGAAAATTGTAGAAAGAAAACTCCTACTTTCGCTGCAATGAAAATGGGGAAAAAGGGAGTAAAGGTCAACCCTACTGAACAACAGGAACCTTACCATCCCCCAGCGTGTGAAGATGTAACATGCAATGGTGTCACCATAAGGTGTTTGTATGATACTGGATTAGATTATGATTCAGTTGTGAGTTCTCACCTGGTGCAGGCAGATCAATACACCACAGAAACAGTGGAGATTCAAACTGCAACCAAGGACGTAGCGACCATGACACTTCCCGTCGCCAGGATAAATGTGAAAACGCGATATGTGGAAGGAATCATAAAAGCAGCAGTGATAAATGAACCAATCTACCCTCTTATATTGGGGTGTAGATATGTCTTCTTGGGGAATCCCAAGAGACCTGTGACCCTGGCAACAGTGCAGACCAGATCACAGTCTAAAAAGGAGGAAGATAATCCGATAAATACCCATCCAGATGAGATGAGGAAGGCACAGGCGGAGGATAAGACCCTCAAGCCTTGTTTTAAGAACTTGCCCAAATGTCATACACCTCCAGGCAAGGGAGATTTCTATATGAAGAACAAATTGATATATAGGAAGGCTGGAAATGGATCCAATGGTCACGGACAGCTGGTCCTTCCAAATTTATATAGGACTAAAGTGTTGGAACTAGGGCATGCGATTCCCTTCAGTGGTCATATGGGGATCAGCGCAACAGGACAGCGTATAGCTTGTCATTATTTCTGGCCAGGAATAACTGAAGACATAAAGAGATATGTAAAATCCTGTCCAGAGTGCCAACGGGTAGCTCAAAAGCATTGGACTGCTCCAGTAACTCTAGGGGAAATGCCCATAGTGGGAACCCCCTTTGAAAGAGTTGCCGTGGACATTGTGGGACCTCTCACTTGGACCAAGAGGAGGAACAGTTACATTCTGACTCTGGTGGACACTTGTTCTATGTGGGGAGAGGCGGTAGCCCTGTCATCAATTGATTCGAAGCATGTGGCAGAGGCATTACTCACAATCTTCACCAGGTTAGGTTTTCCCAATCAAATCTTGACTGATAATGGCTCTCAGTTCAAGGGGAAACTAACAGAAGAAGTATTCAGGATCTTTCAAGCCAAACACTTTCATTGTAGCCCGTATCATCCTCAAGGAAATGGCCAAGTGGAAAGATTTAACGGGACACTCATGTCGATCCTGAGGAAGTTGGCACATGAAAAACCAGATACATGAGATCAGTACCTTCCCGCCACCCTGTTTGCCTATCGGGAGGTACCCCATAGTTCAACCGGCATGGCCCCGACAACATTGTTATTTGGAAGGCCAATAAAAGGTCCATTGGAAGCCTTGTTAAGGACCTGGACCGATGAAAAGGCAGAAGAAAATATTACCTCATCACATCAATATGTGAACGAGCTGACCACTCGTCTTAAAACTGGCTGGAAACTTGCCAATGAAAATTTGAGACAAGCCAGGAAAAAGCATGCTGCCTATTACAATAAAAAAGCGAGGATCGAGAATTAGCTGTGGGAGAGAAGGTGCTCCTTCTACTGCCCGGCAGCCAGAATAAATTGCAAATTGGATGGCAAGGTCCATATACAGTTCTAGAGAAGGTTCTAGAACCAATTATAAGGTAGATAAGAAAGGGAAAGAGAAAATCTATCATGTGAATCTCCTGAAGAAATATCTGGACCGAGAAAACCAGGAAGAGACACCCCTACTGACCTTGTCTGTTGCAATGGAGATGAAAAAGGAACCACTCACTTCTCATAAATATCCTTTACATCCCTGTGAAACCGCTGCACAGGTAAAAATCAGCACACACTTAACGGAAAATCAGAGGGAGAGGGTTCAACAGGTTCTGAATAATCATACAGATGTGTTAACGGACCGTCCGTGGCATACAAATTTATTGGAGTATGATATGAAACTCATAGACCCAACACCAATCTGTATGAAAGCCTATTCGATTCCGTTCGCTAAGGAAAAAGCTTTAAGGGAGGAGAAAGATTATCTGTTGAGAGAAGGGATTATTTCGCACAGTGAATCTTCCTACAGTTCCAGTGTGGTTCTGTTAAGAAAACCCTCGGGAGAACACCGGCTGTGTATAGATTACAGGAAACTGAATGCTGTCACAGAAGGTCAGGTGGATCCATTACCTGATACAAATCAGCTGTTTGCCAGGCTGAATAGAGCTAAATATTTCTCTAAAGTGGATCTGAGTAAAGGCTACTATCAGATTCCAGTAAAGCCGGAAGTCAAACCTTATTTAGCCTTTAGCACCTCGGAAGGACATTATGAATTTAATATGTTGCCATTCGGGCTGAAAAATGCACCGAGTGTGTTTTCGAGGATGATGAGAAAGTTACTGGATCCCCTGAAGAATCCATGCATCACCAACTTCATGGATGATATTCTCATAGCAACAGAAACATTTGAGGAACACATTAACTCTCTGAATATGTTGTTTGATCGACTGAGAGAGACCA
This sequence comes from Oreohelix idahoensis, assembly GCA_024509875.1. Taxonomy (NCBI): domain Eukaryota; kingdom Metazoa; phylum Mollusca; class Gastropoda; order Stylommatophora; family Oreohelicidae; genus Oreohelix; species Oreohelix idahoensis. The sequence continues at coordinate 73,484 of JAMPIV010009905.1, forward strand.
GTTTGACAGCTAGACCTATGAAATGCTGTGTTGGATGTAAAGAGCTAGAATTCTTGGGACACACAGTACATCAGGGAAACATGACCCCTGACCCCAAGAACCTGGAGAAGTTAAAAAAGGCACCAAGACCACAAACAAAAAAGGATGTGAGATTGTTGCTGTCATTTTCGACGGAGTCATCTGTCAAGTTATTTGCTTATGTTTGTATCATAAGTATAATTGTGTCTTTACCTGCGATGTCAGGTTGATTAGGGGTTGTCTTCCCTTGTTTATTCATTCATTGTGTTTGACCTTTAGGGTCAGAGGTTGACAGTTCGGCGTAGGCCTATGGGAAGGTTTTTTTAAGCGGGAGTGAGATATACTTCCGGGAAGCCGGGAGGTCCTGTTTTTCTGAAGGGACCAAGAGTCCATTGTTTTTCGGGGAGAATCTTCGAAGTAACTGCTATGGCAGTTTTCCCCAGTGAATCTCTGTGCGTCGGGATGATGACAGAATTCCTTGTGATGTTCTGAGGATTCATTTGCCAGGTAATACCGACCTTTATGCATTATTACGCTTTTCGGTGGCAGAACATGTAAAGGATTACCTAGGGTGAACAGCAGTTCACTGATCCGCCATTTCAGAACTTATATATTTGTGCTCGAGGTAGCCATCCAAGACTGTTAGTCTTATGATGTCCAGAAATCCAGTGACGAAGATATATTGTGGGAGCCGCAGATTGGCGGAACTTCTATCTACAATAAGTATTACTGCAGGGTTGATGATAACCTATTTAACAGAAGTACACGGCCGACGTCAGGACGAGGCCTGTGCTTCCGGCTATTATACTACAGCCTGATATGTGCAATTGGCGGGGAGTGCCAAGTTGCACCTATGTGTCCAAGTGACTAAGGCATCTGACGCGTTTAGTCAGAGACGCCAAGGGCGACGCTACGAACTGTCATTATTGAAGAACTTTGCTATTGACCATGCACGTCTATTCCGATGTTTACCTTTTTGAATGCCAAATGTATACCTATCGATGTCAGGTCAGCATGACCTTGTTACACTGACTGTTCCTGTTGATATTATGTGTGTTCCCGTCAATAAATGTCTTGAAACATGCCTGCAGTGTCAAAGCATCCTTGATTACTGCATGTGAGAGTATGGGTTGCAGGATCTACATCTATACGAGCCTAAACACATTCGCGCCTTCATTCGCACCCACACTCAATTCATCATACGCTCGCACTACACATCTAACAACATGTATACTGTCTTGGGCCAGTGATCACCTCAACAAGAAAAAAAAGACAGTTACATTTCTGGTGGACCAGTTACGTGGGCTCTTATGATACATTTCTTGTCGCCAATGTGGCCTAGAAACTTACATTTCTGATGGACCAGATCTGTGGGTTTAAAAAGAACAGAGCGAGCATTTGACATTATTGTTGACATTTATGGATCCAGAAATTTACATTCCTGGTTGGCTGTTACATGTATGATGTCTCCAGTTTTGTCGAGAAAGTTACAAGAAGGACAAGTACACATTACACTTCTGATCTGTGGGTCTAAGCTACACACGGGACAGCCGTAACACACAGCGCTAATTCTACACTTGCAAGTTTTGGCTACAACAGGACAGAAATAGGTCATCAACGGTTGACCCAAATAAACAGTACGAGCATTTATATTATAATGCTACATAAAGCATAACAAGACATGTACTGAAGTTAACTACTAGGCATTTGCTACGTGGACCATAACTGCATAGAAGGCGGGTTCCTATTGTAAACAGTACTGCTGGTTGTTACACGTTTCATTCAACAACAGACTTTTCTAGGTCAGAGCATTCAAGCTACATTGTTGGAGGTCAAGTGTTTGTAAACAGTACGTGGAAATTGTAAACATTCAATGTGCAAGCCCTAATTTGAGAAGGTCATAGTAACTTTGGTTCGTGAATACCACTTTATGTTACAGTGGATTTGACGTTCAGTGCGCGTTTGACATTTCGTTTCTGTGTTCGCAAGGAGCAAGAAATTTATTTTAGTTTCAGCTGTGACTGAACTTGTTCTGCAACACATTGAAATTGATTGCTATATGTTTATGTCACTTCTACTGTTTTTGTGTATTTTTCTGCGGGTTTTTCGGTTGGTGGGTCTTACGGTAAATATGCCACTTGATCGAGGCTTACTGTAAGCGTTCTGTAGGTGCAAATTTTCTTAATTTGGAAATTTGCTAGTGACAATTGGTCGCTATTGATGTTAGCTGTGATGTAATTGTACTTAACGTTGTTTTTGTAATATTTTGTCTGTTTTTTCAGTTTTGATTGTCGATTTGTTTTGTTTGTATTCTGTAGGTCTCTCCTTTCTTGTGTATTTCTCTACACATTTTTGGTTAAAACAGTGTTGCCATTTGTATTGTTTTGTATCTTTGTCTTTGTATTTTTTTTTTTGTTTGTACTACATTACTGTCATGCACAGTCTACATACACATACTTGGTCATGTTTTGATATTATTGATAAGGTAGACTCTTCATATAGAGTTTCTTAATAAAAATATTATTATATAAGATATTTATACAAGTTCTTTGATAAAAGACTTGTTATCTACAAAGATTGAGACAAGGTGAAATACATATTCAAGTTCTTTATAAAAAAGACTTGTGCCCATAGTGAGTGGGATATAAGGGATTTTTTTTTTCCACAGGTACTCAGGTGATTTTTTGGGTACATTATAAACAAGAGGAACATACAAAGTCTTTGTCTAAGACTAAGACAGTAAATAAAGTGAAGTGAGTATACAAGTCTAGCATTTCAGACTTGTCTCCCATTAAAGTGGGATAATTTAATATATTTGCTTCTGCAAGTTACTGATCTCAGTAGACAAGATGTCTACATTGGACTACTTTATTACACAAGGGAGAGCCCTTGATAAGACTGGTCAACAGTTAGAACAGTGGGTTGTTGCTCAGTATGACAAAGCATTAGCTGCTGAAGAGAGAAGGGCTGCTGCAGAGGAAAAAAAAAACTATGGCTGAAGAGAAGAGATTAGAAAGAGAAGCAGCTGCTGAACAAAAAAGGCTAGACAGAGAAGCTGATATTGCTGCTGAACAAAAGAAATTGCAGATGCAGGTGGAGGAAAGGAGATTTGAAGCTGAACAAAAGAGATTAGACAAAGAATCTGAACAAAAGAGATTAGACAAAGAAGCTGAACAGAAGAGATTAGACAAAGAAGCTGCTGCAGAAGCTGCTGCAGAGGGAGAGGAAAGCTCAAGCTGCTGCAGAGGAGAGGAAAGCTCAAGCTGCTGCAGAGGAGAGGAAAGCTCAAGCTGCTGCAGAGGAGAGGAAAGCTCAAGCTGAGGCTGAAATTAGAAAAATGGAACATGAGGAAAGAAAACAGAAGATGGAACTTGATGAAAAACTCGCAACTTTGGAGTTAGAGAAATTGAAATTGGCGAGTACGGGTGCTCAGCAAACAACTTCGAGTACGACAAGGGAGTTTGTTAGTAGGATTAAATTGCCTCATTTCAATCCTTTAAAGGATGACGTAGCAGATTATCTAGATAGATTCCAATTTTTGTGCGATACGCATAACATAAAAAAGGAAAAATATGTTGAACAACTGATGCCATTTTTTACAGGTGACACAGTGACTACTCTTATGACAATAGACGAACATGAGAGGACTAATTATGATGTTGTCAGGGCAGCATTACTAAAAAAATATCAACTAAAACAAGAAGACTATCGTCTTCGTTTTAGGACAATGTTGCCAGAAAATGGAGTAGATTTCTCTGATTTTGTTACAAAGATACGTCGTACATTTACACGATGGGTTGAGTTGTCTCAGATTGAGAAAACATATGAAGGTCTAATGGACTTATTATTGCGAGATAAGGTTTTGTCATCTGTTAATGATTCTTTTCTTGCATTCCTTCATGAGCGTAAGCCTAAAAACTTAAAAGAAATGGAGGAATACTGTTGTCAGTATGCCACAGCACATCCCCATGCTACAGTTAGCAATTCTAAAGTGAAAGAAGGGTTGCCAGCTGCTTCGGCAACACCATATGGCCCTAATTTCAAAAAAAAATTTCAGGGTGCTCAACAAAATTGGAATAGGGGAAGTAATCAAAATTACACTCAGAAGCGGAGTAATCCAACACATGATGGTTCTTCGTCTATGCAGTGGAGACAAGATGGTAGTTCTCGTAATTTTAGTGGTAATAATTTGAGACACTTTCGCAAAGGCTATCCAAATAATAACTATTCAAATTTTCGAGGTAATCATTCTCGACGTCAAGATTATGACGATGGTGAATTTAGAAACCGGGATTCAAACCGGAATGATGATTACAATAGGCAATATGATAACAATTACAGGGGAAATGATAGTCGAAATAATTACAGGGGAAATGATAATCGAGGTAGACCTAGGTTTAACAAGAAAAGACCTTACCAACAGGCAAACTCTGCACAACAAGAGTTTGATGGAGCCTGTAATACAGTAAATGATAGTGGTAACTCTAGGGCTATCACTGGTTGTGCTTTCGATTTTGGGAGAGCAACTGAATGCCCCCAATGCTTAACATTGTTTGACTCATCAACTATATCTACGCTAAGTTGTGGTCACCCTCTTCCTGCTCTACCTGCTACAGTTGCGCATGATGGGAGAGGATCTCTCATCTTAGATAAAGGTCTAATAAATGATAGGCTAGTCTCAGTACTTTTCGATTCGGGATGTACTACCGTCGGGGTTAAGGAGTCTCTGATAGATCCTTGCTGTGCCACTGGAAAAACAATCAAATGTGTTACATTTGGTGGTACTATGGAAAGCTATCCTACTGCTATTATTAGGATTGACACTCCTTTCTTCACAGGAGATGTCCATGCATGTCTTCTTCCTAATCCTATTGCGGATCTTATAATCGGTCGTATTCATGGGGTTAAGGAATGCACCCCGCAACAAATTTCTAGTTGGGAAGAAAAAAACATTCAAACGGTCAATGCAGTGGTGACAAGAGCTCAAGCTCTTAATCCCCCCAACTTCATCTGATAATAGTAATGAAGTTGATAGCCAAGACGAGCACTTGGTGATTTCCCATGACTCGTTTGTTAAACGTCAAGAAGAGGATCCTTCTTTGAAGAAATACTTCCTTCTTGCAAAGAAAGGGGATCCCAATCAAAATACGAATCACAAATCGTATATTACTATGAAGAATGGTATATTGGTACGAATGGTACAACACTCGGACAAGTCTATGCATTCGCAAATTCTTGTGCCTAAGTGTATGAGAGCCTTAATTCTTCGGCATGCACACGATTCTCAGTGTGCTGGACACATGGGTTTTTCCAGAACTAAAACTAGAGTCCTTGCGTCATTCTTTTGGCCATTCGTGAATAAAGACATCCGAATTTATTGCCGATCTTGCAAAATTTGTCAAGAGGTCAAGTCTAGGGGTCCGAGACATGCTGCTCCTATTCAGGCTGCAGATATTCCGATTCGGCCGTTTCAGAAAATGGCTATAGACATCATTGGTCCGTTCAAAATTAAGTCAGCCAGAGGACACCAATTTATCCTCACTTGCGTGGACATGTGCACGCGTTGGCCAGAGGCTATTCCTCTGAAGAGCATATCAACTGTCGATATCGCTGATGCTCTTTGGCTCGTATTTTCTCGTCTGGGATTCCCGGAGAAATACTGTCGGATCACGGCACTCAGTTAATTTCGGACGTTATGTCTCAGGTAATGGCTACGCTAGACATTAAAAGGTCTCTCAGTAGTATTTATCATCCAATGTCCAATGGATTGGTAGAACGTCTTAACAGGACACTAAAGAACTTACTTGGCAAGATAACGGAGGATCATCCTGAAGATTGGGACAGGGTTTTACCTGCAGTCCTCTTTGCCTATAGAGAGGTTCCCAACGAGCATACAGGGTTTTCTCCTTTCGAACTTGTCTTTGGCGCGCAACCGCGCGGGCCAATGTCCTTGTTACACGATTTGATAACTTCCGATAATATTGACGATGATACACAATCGTCATATGAATATGTTATAGCTCTTAGAGAAAAGATTATCGAATCGTGCAGGTTAGCAACTTCATCTTCCGAATTTGCGAAAGAAAAAGCTAGGCGATTTGCTAATAAGAAAAGACGCCTACGTCAACTTTGTCCTGGAGACAAAGCATATGTCTTACTGCCCTCAAGAGAGAATAGACTTCTCATTTCTTGGAAGGGTCCATACACTATAGTCTCGAAAATTTCTGATGTCGACTATATTGTCGATGTGGATGGAAGGCATAAAACCTTCCATATAAATATGCTAACAGAGTTTATTGAACGTCCAGACTATTTACAGCCTATTTTCCAGGCGACGGACGACTCTCCAGTTCAACATGGTCACATCTCATCCCTGTCTGTTATACAGGATGAGGAAACTATTTTTTTCTGACGTGAACTTACCTCTTCCTGCGATTCCACTTACTTCAACGGAATCGTGGAGAGACGTTACAGTCTCTTCCAACTTGTCTTTTGAGGAACAGCGTCAAGTATCCTCTACGTTACAATCATATCAGGATGTCCTTACCGACATTCCTGGACACACAGATGTCATAGAACATGACATCATACTTACTGATCGTAATCCGATCAGAGTAAGACCATACCCAATACCTATTCATTTTCAAGCACAAGTCGAGAAAGAATTGGATGAAATGATTCAACTACAAATAATTGAACCATCCACTTCAGCTTATTCTTCGTCGATAGTTATTGTTCGAAAGAAAGACAATAACATACGTCTTTGCGTTGATTATCGCAAATTAAATCAAGTTACGAAGTTCGATGCTGAACCTATGCCGTTATTAGATGATCTACTTATTAGACTTTCTAAAGCTAAATTCTTTACTAAACTAGACTTGTCGAAAGGTTATTGGCAAGTCCCACTGACGGAACACGCCAAACCTCTCACTGCTTTTTCGACACCTAGGGGTCTGTTTCAATGGAATTTTATGCCTTTCGGGCTTATGAACGCCCCAGCGACTTTCGTGCGCATGATGCGACGAATTCTATCAGATCGTGCAGATGTCATTGCATATTTAGACGACATCTGTCTTTTCAGCGATACTTGGGAAGAACACTATGTGGGTCTAAAGGAATTGCTATCTACTCTACGTGAGCATAGATTGACTGCTAAACCCTCTAAAGCTTTTGTTGGGTTTAGTGAAATTTCCTTCCTAGGTCATCGAGTTGGTCATGGTCTGTTGAAGACAGAGGACCAAAACATTTCAAAGATATTAAATATCTCGGTTCCGAAGACAAAAAAGCAAGTGCGTAGTCTCTTGGGATTGATACAATTCTATGGAAGATTCATTGAGAATCTGTCCTCCATTATGGCACCACTTTCAACGTTATTGAAAAAAGGTTCTCCTAATATGGTGCGTTGGTCCCAAGAATGCCAAATCTTCATTGGATCAGGTTAAGAATTTGTTCTCATCTCATCCTATCTTAAGACTACCGACGATTGATAAGACTTTTGTCCTTCGTAGTGATGCCTCTTCCACTGGCATTGGAGCGGCACTAATGCAGGAATATTCAGGAACTCTGCATCCTGTAATGTATATTTCTAGGAAGCTGAATGCGGCAGAAAGGAATTACTCGGTTTTGGACCGTGAATTGTTGGCTATGGTTTGGTCCATTCTTAAGCTACAAAGGTTCCTTCTGGGCGCGCATTTCTTTATGGAAACCGACCAAAAAGCTCTTACGGCTATGCAAAGTAAGGATTTGAAGAGCTCGAGATCTACTCGTTATGCTATTGCTCTTCAGCCTTTCCATTTCACGGTGCGAGCTATCCGTGGTTCGGATAATGTGATGGCGGACATATTGTCTAGATGCCCACATGATTCCAGTTAAATCTTGTGTCCTAGTTTTTCCTGATATATTTTCAGACTTAGGTCTGTCCTTAATATCATAATATGTTGTAATACAAATGTATTTGGATGATGTTTAGATAATTTAACAAATTTCATTTTGTCCATCCATCAGTGATATGTTGCTAAAATAGCATTGACATTTGTATATTGCTATGTTATATTATTTAGTAATGTTTGATATATGATTGGTATTGCCAGCAACTTAGGTTTCTTGAATGGTATCCCTTAGTTTGTTTGGCTTAAAGGAAATATTTTCTCCTATGTTGGGAGATGATTTGTACCCTCTTCTATTGTACCTGATATTAGGTTCATTGTTTGCATGAGCACAGAAGTGATACTGGTGCTATCTTGCTCATGAACATATTAAAAAAAAAAAAATTGCATTTTTTTTTTTTACAGGGGGGTGGTAGTAATGTTGCTGTCATTTTCGACGGAGTCATCTGTCAAGTTATTTGCTTATGTTTGTATCATAAGTATAATTGTGTCTTTACCTGCGATGTCAGGTTGATTAGGGGTTGTCTTCCCTTGTTTATTCATTCATTGTGTTTGACCTTTAGGGTCAGAGGTTGACAGTTCGGCGTAGGCCTATGGGAAGGTTTTTTAAGCGGGAGTGAGATATACTTCCGGGAAGCCGGGAGGTCCTGTTTTTCTGAAGGGACCAAGAGTCCATTGTTTTTCGGGGAGAATCTTCGAAGTAACTGCTATGGCAGTTTTCCCCAGTGAATCTCTGTGCGTCGGGATGACGACAGAATTCCTTGTGATGTTCTGAGGATTCATTTGCCAGGTAATACCGACCTTTATGCATTATTACGCTTTTCGGTGGCAGAACATGTAAAGGATTACCTAGGGTGAACAGCAGCTCACTGATCCGCCATTTCAGAACTTATATATTTGTGCTCGAGGTAGCCATCCAAGACTGTTAGTCTTATATTGTCCAGAAATCCAGTGACGAAGATATATTGTGGGAGCCGCAGATTGGCGGAACTTCTATCTACAATAAGTATTACTGCAGGGTTGATGATAACCTATTTAACAGAAGTACACGGCCGACGTCAGAACGAGGCCTGTGCTTTCGGCTATTATACTACAGCCTGATATGTGCAATTAGCAGGGAGTGCCAAGTTGCACCTATTAACTAAGGCATCTGACGCGTTTAGTCAGAGACGCCAAGGGCGACGCTACGAACTGTCATTATTGAAGAACTTTGCTATTGACCATGCACGTCTGCGCCTTCATTCGCACCCACACTCAATTCATCATACGCTCGCACTACACATCTAACAATATGCATACTGTCTTGGGCCAGTGATCACCTCAACAAGAAAAAAAGACAGTTACAGAGATCTTTTGTCTCATTATGTGGTTTTTACCAAAAATATATTAAAAACTTTAACTCCATATGTGCTCCATTGACTGATTTAACGCGCAAAGGAAATCCTGATAGAATTATTTGGACATCGCAGTGTGAATTAGCATACCAAGAATTGAAAGAAAAGCTCACAAGCAGGCCTATTTTGAAATTACCTAACTTGAGTCAAGAATTCATTCTGAGAACGGATGCTAGTAAAACGGATGCTAGTAATATCGGTTTGGGTGCAGCTCTATTACAACGGTCAAATTCAATTGACGGGGAATTAACCCCAGTAGCTTATGCTAGCCGTAAGTTGAACACAGCAGAACAAAAATATTCAACAAGTGAAAAAGAATGTCTGGCAGTTATATGGGGTATAAAAAAGTTCCAGATGTATCTTTATGGAAAATCATTTAAGATCCAGACAGATCATAAACCACTCGTGTGTCTGTCACAAGCAAGGCATGAAAATGCTAGATTATTACGCTGGTCTTTGCTTCTACAGCCATTCCAGTTTACCATAGAGTACATTCCCGGAAAAAACTAATGTGGGAGCTGATTTTTTAAGCAGACATCCATATGACGAACATCAAAGTAGTCACCAGGCATAGATAGTAAATTTATCTATGTGTATTAAGAAATAGGAACTGACATATGATCGTCTGTTCTAAAGGGGGGACATGTGTAGTGATTTCTAAATACAATATCTAAATTAATATATAACAATATAGGGCATAAAGGCAAAGATAAGAAAGTACAAAAGAATTTTCTGCTAGAAAGGTTGGTAGTGTCTACGCCTTCAGATTATTATTTGCTAACGAATAGCCGAACAAAACGGTACCCACTTTTTCAAATTCGCCCTTGACATAAACACCCACTTTTTCTAGTTCTAAGAAAATATTTGCCTAAAATGCATTGTGGAACGAGGCGGGGCAAGGAAAGATGAAATGCTAATTCGTTTCGCATTGATTTTAAACTAAAAGCCAACACTAGCACATTGGCAAGCCTTGCCTTAGGGGTTTCCCCAAATACAATGAAAAAAGTTAGAATTGTGGACACTACGTCATGTAAACATATAAGCTCTTATTATGAATGACCTAAGCTCTCGTAATTAGCTTGAAAGTACATGAGAAAAGAATTGAACAGGAGGTAGTTAAAATCAACAACTAACATGGAAAAAATTATGGAATTTTGAACTAAGCCACATAGCCCCTTAAAAATTGTATATTCGCGTACCTGAAGACTTGCTGACCAAGAATATGTTATTAGTTATATAAATAGTCCCTTAACTAATTAAATATTCATAAAACAATACATAGAGATCAGAGATACTGTCAGGTCAAGTCATATCTGCTTAGATTGGATCGCATATTTTTGGGGGAAAAAGTAGGTGACAGATAGGCTAACATAGTACAGCGAATCCGATTGGGTGGCATTTGAAGTGAGACTAAATATTATTGGCTGACCTTTGAATAAACATAAATAACCTAGAAACGTAGGAAAAGTTTGAATGATATTTTTGAAAAGACTGTTTACCCTTGTAAAATTAATAGCGATTGGCTAACTGAATCGATATTGTCAGAATAAGCGTTAAGGGGACGCCATTTCTAAGAAAATTTTCAACAGTGATTGATGAGAGCAGGCTGTACTTTTAAATACATTTCTGGACAGCCTGGGCAATAAAACAGATCGAAACTGTGTCAGTCATCTTCTCTGTGTGTATTTCATTGAACATTGTGGTAAGCTTGACATTTATTAACCTGTATTTTATATAAAAATTGAATGTGAAATAATAAAATATGTATGGACATGAGTGGGTCTATAGCGAACATGAGGCAAAGCCTAAAGATTGATCCACCATGTGATAGTCTGTCAGAGAGGTGTAAAACTACAAGAATAGGTATGATTGTCATAAAGGAGCATAACACCTATCCTATTATATGGAAGAGATTACAGCTGGAATTGCAGTGGCGTTGTAACTATAAGGGAAAGGAATACTGGTGTATATTGTCACATCAAAAGAAAATGGTGGCATCGGTTTGTATAAGGATATGATCCTTTTGTTTGTTTGTAATGTACATGTCCTTAACTGTGGACTATTAGTGTATGCTAGATATTACGAAGGATGCATACCTTCACATTTCAGAGGTCCTGGGTACTGACGTTAATGTGGTACCAAACGCTTGAAAATTGATTGATTCAAGACTCTGCCTGTTTACCGAGAGCCCATGTTAGTGGCCATTGCCTAGCAACCAGGGAACAGATTGTCAAGCGAGCAGAGGAAAGGTTCATCTTATATTCTACGGCCAAGATAAGTTCTCGTTCGGCACCTGAAAGCTCAACTACAGAACTTTAAAAGAACGATCTTATGACAATGAAAAACTGGGACAAATATTTAATAGTTCCACAAGTGACAAAATAGAAACAAACATTTCCAAAAGGACATGATTTAAAACAACAAACTAGTAGTATCACCAGTATTATCTTAAAGTAGGAGAACACTACATAAATATATTTGATTAATAATTATATATATATATATGGACAGAAGATCTATTGTGCTATTTGACTGATGTAATTGATTATTGTGATTTCACTTTTAAATTTTCTGTCCTGATTACAAATAAATTTGAATCAGGATAATAAAACTGTAAAAATCTTATTTACACAAAATTCAACCACAGTCTTAAGTAAGATAGTCTTTTAGAGTGTCGTTTGTATGTTATTGTGGTAGTACTGTGTGCTGTTGTGAATAATAAACTATTTGTTTGTATGTTTGTTGATTATTATACATTACACTCTACATCCATAACCCTAGACACAACACGAAGTCAATTAACATACTAATATAAATACATTTTGAATGAGATAAAAAGGTGGTAGTGGAAAGGTACCCTGAAAAGTTCACAATATTATTGGGTATATTCAGGGACCTTCATAGCTAATCTCATTTAATACAAATATAATAATACCTACAACAATTAATAACATCAAATCCACCACACTATCCTCATTGTAGGGTGCATCATGCAGGCTGAACTGTGCATGACACCTCTTTTTATTTATGCCTTTAGGTTTAAAACATGTCTGAGAAGACAGCTTAATAGGCATTTTGAAGTATTTTTTTTCAGATGCACTAGTATTAGTTTGAATAGGCTAGTCATTTTCATAATCTTTATCAATAGAAATAAGTGTCACACTATGACCCTTATCAGTAACTGTCAGGAAACTACTTATGCTGTGGATTTTAACACATAAATACTTCCATACTTGGCTCGTTTCGCTAGAAGACGACCACAGTATACAATAGCTGACAATAAGTAAGTATAACACCTTTAACACGTAAGTTCCCTTTTATTCACAACTGCACACACGGAAGCCACACACGGCTAGCAATACATATGAAATACAACTCAACATAAATGCCAATACAACTTGCAATAGCCACCAACTTAATCTATCAGTATCATACCCACTGGTATGTCTCTACCGAGTGAACATCACAATGACTTTCGCTCACCGGCTAAATTCTGTACTATGATAAGGCAATACTAAATCACAAATGACTCATCATCAACGGCCTAAGGAAATGCCACTAGATAATACACCATCACTCTAGAATTATGCAATTTAATCCACACCGCATGAAGAAATGGCAAGCACTATAACTGAACAAGAATGGCATACACTTCCCAGCAAAAATGCTGACAGGGAACATAAAGGCGACCTGCACCGGACGCTGGCCAGAACTCTACTCCTTTTTGCGCTAGAATTTGTGTCCACTTCCCTTCCGGTCAGCTGACCAAACGGGTTTTTACATTATATCAATGTTGTCACTCTCAGCGTGACCAACCTGATATTTCGGCAAACATATCGCCGTGACAGTAACCTTAGTGTCATCTTTTACAACTCCATCAATACTCTTAAGAGTAGATAAACTGTTAGCATGCAGTTTACAAAGAGGATGCTGGATAGTCTCAACCTCAGCATTAATTGTCTCCTGACGACAAAACTGTGTATATCGATCTCTATCCCAATAAATGGATCCAACATGAACAACATCAGTCATAATCAAATCACATTGAACAGACTGGTCTGTACTTTTACGACCCAGGTTCTGCACGTGTATAATATTTTTAGCACTTATGTTAGGCTTTTCAGGCCTAGAAGCAACCTGGTTCTGTTGATCAAGGGACACATATTTCCCTGTGGGCATAGAAAGATATGTTAAACCATTTGTCATACTGTTTTCACTGCCACTGGCATGTCGCCAAGACGAACATTCAGAAGAGGCAGTATTAATGTGATCAGAATCACTGGTATAGAAGTGATGACGAGGGAAGTTGAACCTGCCTCGACAGGATCTTTTCATTTTTTCAGGATGTGATGACCTGATCTTCTCACCCTTAGTGGCCCAGGCATTTTGTACACTAGATTTCACATAACCAGTGTTTGACAATAAATTGTTGTTTATCACATCAAGTAAACAATCAACTCTCTTTCTAGCTTTAGTAATTTCTAAATCCTTGAGTGTAATTTCTTCACTTCTCCGTTTATTAATCTTATCAAGCTTTACATTGATACTCTTTTCCTCAATGAGCAATTTCTCAAAGTTGGTCACCTTATCTTGAGTCAAACTTTTTTGTTGACCCTGAAGCCATTTTAGTTTTTGATTTTCAATATCAAGTGCTTCCACTTTATTCTCCAATTTTGCTTCCCACATGTCTCTCTTTTTCCTCGCCAATTTCTTCAATCTTTTTATCATAGCCTCCTTCATATGAGGTTGTACTCGGGCAACTTGAACCTCAAGACCCTTAATTTGGGCAACTTGTGCTTGACTTCTGGCTTCCAAAGCCTCTTTTGCTTTATAAAAATTATCTTTAATAGCCGTAATTTTATCAGAACACTCATCACTGATTTTGGAAATTTTGCTCTGACATACTGCAATGTTATCTTGCAGTTCCAGAACCTCAGAGTCCACATCTTTATTCTCCCTCAAGGCAGTATCTAATGACTCCTTACACTTTGAAAAATCAACTTTTAATGATCTAAAATTAGATCTATCCACATCTGCTTGGGATTTTAATGCTCTCGCCTCCTCATTTAACTCATCAATCAATCTCTCCCTATCATCAATGATTCCAACAACTTATTCTCCTTCCAATACCATTCTCCTTCCATTGAGAACTAATCACCTCCTTCAATCTCTACTTCCTCCAAATTTTCCATAATAAATTCCTGAAGAGCTGGTCCTTGTAACCCAGACTCCTTTTCTTGCCTGAGAAAATACTCAATGGCAGACATACTTCTCAACTATTGTGACAACAAATGGTCCAATAATACTTTAAATATAATATGAATACTATGTGAGTAATGTATTCAACACTTATCACAACACTTCAAAATCACCCAAGTGTACTTCAAAATCACCCAACTTCACTTCAAAATCACCCAACTTCATGTAACAGTGGATAATACTATGGATGTTATAGATTATGGAGTATGAAAAGAAATGCACAAACAAGAGGATAAAATACAGTGATCAGAGCTAACAGAAGCAAATTCAAATAGAAAACTTAGGCAGAAATATATGAACTATAGAACAAATAAATAAAATGTAGGTCTATTCACACTTATGACAATACAGCACGATTTTTTCAACATTTATGACATCTATTAAATAAAGGATAGTCAGGTAAGGTGTACAATATTACGAACAATAATGTAGAAAACTGAAGAAAAAATTATATTGACTACAACCACAAATTTTACAGTTAACAGTACTTTACAACTAACAATCATAGGTCATGATTATTTCAATAGCAGCAGTATACACTCAGCTTTTTATATGCCGGCCCCGCTATTTGAAAAAATCACTCCAAACCATATAGAAACGCTCATGAATCTATCGACCAGTAGAAACGGTATAAACAGATTCATATGTCCCACCTACAGCACACAATTAACACAGACACATATAATTACGAAGATACATATATTTAAAAAAAGAACTGTGGCAAATTGAATTCTCTGTATCACACACCGCATGTAACTAGAAATGTACTTATCTGTTCTGCCAGACAAACAGATCCTCTTGATAATATCGCCTCTTCCTTCAAGAGCGATGAAAAACAACGTGGGTAAACCAGGTTAGGTTTAACATTCATGCACATCTGACTTGTAAAGGACACTGCTTTGGTCCTACATCTTGATACCAACTCACCATCGTCGGGCATAAACTGGAACTTGTAGCACGATGAGAACTAGACAAAATACAGCTCACTAGGTCTAAAACACTGCAACAGTTGACACGACGCAGAATCCACTTTGATCTGACGCTGTCATAAAATACGCCATCTTCGGCAGCAAAACGTGAAACGAAGCAGGATGCAGTAGATAATATACTTGAAAAAAGTTTCTTTCCTGACTGGACCAGGACAGTACTGCAATGAAAAACTTGAGGCATAATCTTCACACCGGCAAGCATACGATAAAGTATGCCATCTTGAAAAACTGGAACTGGGCACGACCTCTCAAGCGACGTCTGTTATAATTCACGAAAATATCAGGCTGAGGATCAACGATCCGCCGGCTTGTTGCCCCCAAATGTTATGAGGTGTTATTCTCGGGTTCAATTCTTAGGTCCCCCAATCTGTTATGGGTTCTTCCTTTAATTCTTGAAATATCTGGTTCTTAGTTTCCAACTTGTCTAGGGTACATTTGTATTCAGCTTGCGAGGTTATACTTTTTATACAGCCCTTTAAACATGTAGAAAGTCTTGAGCAGTCAAAAACTTCATAAGGCCAGATTTGACTTGAAGACAACACATTCCTTTAATACGTGACGAAACTCCTTATAATATTTGCATCCACATGAAAATACAATAATGGCTTTACCTAGCCAGTCCAGAAAACAAGTCTCTAGTCAGTCAACTAAGGACACGATGTCTTTGACATACTGCTGCAATCTTTATTCAAATATTTCCACACACGTTCCGTTGACAGCATTCACTTGTCCTTCCAATATTAATTTAGCATAGACTCCATACTATCGATGGACGACCTAGCTGACATAAAATCTCAAAGACTCTATAATAAGAGTTCACATCAAGGAGCTCGACACAATACGTCTTTCCACACACAGTGGTAACACATCGAATCCCCAAAGTAAAGTTTACTTCTGCCGCGCAAAGCCGGCAAAAATGCCGTCTGCAAAATATCAGCAAACGATGTGACGTACTTCCGGAGTAGTCCAGGCAACGCTTATCAACAAGGTAGTATATATACAAGCCTTGTGTAGTGCGATAGAACTGTTATGATTTTACTTATAACACATACTTACTCTTAACACTCAGGTTAGCTGACTATGACCCAGAATATACAGTTATTAAGTAGACTGGTTGTACTCTTAAACTTGTAAGTAACCTGACGTGGTTCTGTGAGGTGTAGGGCGATTCTGTCACCAGACAACGATTAGAGCTACTACTTCCTGAAATGTGTTGTAAGCGAATGTGAGGTTGTGCGTAGGGCACGTTACCTAAGAGCGTGAAACAAGTGGCTACAGCAAAACAACATGTGCAGACTCTCAGAAATTGTGTTGTCGCAGGCAGATAGCAAGCAGGATAAATGTAATAGTGGCACCATGGTCCCGGACGGGCATAAAGTGGGAGATAGAAGAAATCACAAGAAATCTGTCGCCGCCACTTTTTAGCGTGGCCACCATGCCTGATCTGTACTTCGGCGGTTTCAACTTCCTCAGTGCGGCTAGAAGCCGCACTGTCAAACTTGTGGAACTCCATAAATTTACCTTTTCATATGCATCTACTTGCGTATGTCAGTAGTAGGGCAACGTATTGCACACAAAACAAACGAACAAACTTGTCAGAAGCTCCTCCCAAATAATGCAGACAAGTTTTAAACTCAGCATAAGAGCTCAGGGATAATAACAGACAAGAAAAAACAAACAAGCAAATCACAATAAAAAATATATATAAAACCATAAGCAGCCTTAAACCTGACACTTTAATCTTTCTTTTTGATGGCAACGCGCAAAAGAAAAAAAAACACCTAATTTCTTCCTGCTTTCTTTCTTGCCTTAATTTCTCTTTATGACGCATTGGACCACCACTGTAGGAACTCACATGCAACAAGCCTGTGCTACATAACAGGCATGGTCTCTATCATGGGTTTTTAACCTGGGGTATGTGTACTCATTAATTGTCAAAGATAATCTAGATGAGAACAACATATTGGAACCGGCAATACTCTATCATCTGGTTGTTGTCAGAGGATCCCATTGTGGCTTTTGGACGATCTTCTAGTTGTGATGCATTGGCAGTCTACTGGGTAGATGGAGAATCTTCTAATGGCAAACGGAGAACCTTCGAGTGGTATGTGAAAAATGTGACATGATTGTCTCCCTGCTACGCAGTAGTGCTCCAACAATGGCCGGATTTAGAGTATAATGATCAGGGTCATCAAAGGTCATCGACCTTCGCTCAAGGTTACTCTAGGCAGAGATATAAATAGAAGAATGATGCTTCTACTTTAGGGAGCCTCGCAGGAATTTAAAGGAAAGCAAGCATAACAACTCAGATCATCTAAGCTGTCATGAACTTTAGTATTCTCCCGCCCCTTCTGTGGGGTAATATATTTTCGTTCATATTTCTGAGCCCCCAGCTGAAGGTGATTCAGCAATTATTAATTATATCTCTCTATGCTTTTTTTATGTATGACAGTTGTCTCCTTTCACTTTGTGATACAGGTTTCCAGCAGTCGACGCTAGACACCAACATCAGACTGGTCTTGAAGACGCTTGAAAAACCTTGTAGTTACCTCAGGCTTGATGCATGAGACGTGCAACAGCCACCAGACTTGACTAGTGTAGAGAAGTATTGTCAAATGCACTTGCGGGATTCAACAGCGGCTGAAGCAGACGCCAACCGACCCCACACTAGAAGCTAAGTAGCAAAAAAGCGCAACCTGTGGACATACCAAATTTTCAACTATTTCCATCAAAATTTAAATCATCCGATGATGATTAATATCATCGCTTCAATTTTATAAACAACTTTAATTACTTTACATGGTTAACCCATAAATAGTATTAAACCTGTTTGTCTGTAACTTTAAAACTATAGTTAGATTAATTTCTCTTGAGTGGATGGTATGTCTGCACCCGTATGAATTATACTGTTTTAAATACATAAACATAGAGAGTTATAACATTAATAATTGCCGAATCACATTCAGCCGAGGGCTTAGAAAAACTAGCGAAAATATATTACCTCACAGAAGGGGCAGGAGAATACTAAAGTTCATGACAGCTTAGATGATCTCAGTTGTTATGCTTCTTTTTCTTTCAATCCCTGCGAGACTCCCTAAAGTAGAAACACCATTCTTCTAATTATATCTCTGCCAAGAGTAACCTTGAGCGAAGGTTGATGACCTTTGATGACCCTGATCATTATACTCTAAGTTTGCCCATTGTTATACTACTACTGTGGAGCAGGGGGAAAATCCCATCACAAGGAGTGAAGACCACAAATAAAAAGAGAGCGAACGTATTTCGTGACAAGAATCATCTAGTGGTGTGTAGAGAATCTTCTAGGTATATGAAGAATTGTCTGATGGTATGTGGAGAATCTTCTAGTGGTATATGAAGAATTCTCTAATGGTATGTGGAGAATCTTCTAGTGGTATATGAAGAATTCTCTAATGGTATGTGGAGAATCTTCTAGTGGTATATGAAGAATTGTCTGATGGTATGTGGAGAATCTTTTAGTGGTATACGAAGAATTGTCTGATGGTATGTGGAGAATCTTCTAGTGGTATATGAAGAATTGTCTACTACTACTGTGGAGCAGGGGGAAAATCCCATCACAAGGAAGTATTTCGTGAAGATCCACAAATAAAATCTTCTAGTGGTATTATGAAGAATTCTCGTGGAGAATTTCTAGTGGTATATGAAGAATTGTCTATGGTATGTGGAGAATCTTTTAGTGGTATACGAAGATATTGTCTGATGGTATGTGAGAGAATCTAGTCTATATGATGGTATGTGGAGACTCTTCTAGTGGTATATGAAGAATTGTCTGATGGTATGTGGAGAATCTTCTAATGGTATATGAAGAATTGTCTGATGGTATGTGGAGAATCTTCTTGTGGTATATGAAGAATTGTCTGATGGTAATTGAAGAATTGTCTGATGGCATGTGGAGAATTGTCTGATGGTATGTGGAGAATCTTCTAGTGGTATATGAAAAATTGTCTGATGGTATGTGGAGAGCCTTCTAGTGGTATATGAAGAATTGTCTGGTGGTATGTGGAGAATCTTCTAGTGGTATATGAAGAATTGTCTGATGGTATGTGGAGAATCTTCTGGTGTTGCACGTGAGGGAATTGTATTATTTGCGTCATGATTCTCAAGTGCCGCACTCAAGTCGTTTTTTTTAAATCTGCCTGCTCTGGGAACTGAACCCAATTCATCATCATCATCAGTTGCCATCTCCACAACGAAGGTTGGCTGTAAAGGATCTCCAACGTCTTCTGTCTCTTGTCTTGGTGGTGCACTCTGATAGACTCTTTCTTGTCCACCTCTTGATGTTATCTTCCCACTTATAGCGCTGTCTTCCCCTTGCACGTTTGCTTTCAACTCTCCCTTCTATTATGGTCTTCTGCAAGGTGTTATGCCTTTTTATGTGGCCAAAGTATTTTAGCTGCCGAACTTTGACCTCCCTCATTAGTTCTCTTTTCATACCTAGATTTTCTAGGACCTCCTTATTTGTTCTCATCTCTTTCCATGAGATACGCCCCATTCTTCTATATATCCACATTTCAAGAGCCTCAATTCTTTCTTCCAAATGCTTATTCATCGTCCATGTTTCTGCACCATACAGAAATGCAGAATATATATAACACTTTATGATGGTGCAATTTCAAACTTGGCTACATCCTTTTAATTTTTTTCCACTCAGTCTACTTGAGATGTTTGAGAAAGTAAACATTTACTGTTTTGAATTCCATAGCCCATTGTTTTTGTTGCACAGTCAGTATGATTTCTTATCTCGCAGTCTTTGCTTCTCCACTTGCCTTGTGTATTCTTATTTTGATATGACTATTTGTTTATCCAGTGTTGTCTAAAATACTGCCAAGATACAATGTAGTGGTCTACATTGTGTAGCAATGTTTCTCAAAATGTTATATTTTTTTAAATTTTTATTTCAGGTCCAATTGTTCAACACATAATACTCTGTGGCCACCAATAGACCTTATATACTTCTACAGCGATACCTTTTGCTTTGAATCCGTCATGCCTCAGTTCCGTGGGGTCAGTGTGATTCGCTTGATAGCTAGGCGGAGTTGTCGTACGAAAGGTACGGGGTTCGAACCCTGGGTAAGCCACTCACGTCTGTTGTTTTTCTGTTGTCCAAGTGTTCTACTTCTTTATTTCTTACGAGTGCCTGAAAACATACCTTTATGTTTGTCTAATATTAATTTACTGTTTACAGGCCTCGGGTTTCCCTTCCTTATATGTTACTCAGTTCCTTGACCGGATCGTTATAGTTGTTGTTCATGTTGAAGGTATTGTGCTCTTCAGCAGCTGTCTGGAATAAATACTTTCTGATGAATGATTTACGTGGTGCGGCAAGGTCACCAATGTTAAACTGACGACAAGAACCAGACAAGTGATTGTGGAACAAGAGATGAGAAAAGACGCTGGGCACACACCTGATGAAACCTGTTGATAGCAGTACTAGGCGGTCCTTGTTCTGGAATCTCCATGGTGAAAGGAGTGGGGGGAGACCAAAGAACACATAGAGAAGAGAACTTGAGACAGAACAGAAAATAACGAGTAAGACTAGACAGAACTTGATTTAAGGGATAGGAGGACCTGGCATGTGTTTGATGAAGGCTTATGTCACGTGATAGGAGGACCTGGCATGTGTTTGATGAAGGCCTATGTCACGTGATAGGAGGACCTGGCATGTGTTTGATGAAGGCCTATGTCACGTGATAGGAGGACCTGGCATGTGTTTGATGAAGGCCTATGTCACGTGATAGGAGGACCTGGCATGTGTTTGATGAAGGCCTATGTCACGTGATAGGAGGACCTGGCATGTGTTTGATGAAGGCCTATGTCACGTGATAGGAGGACCTGGCATGTGTTTGATGAAGGCCTATGTTCCATGGGGAGCTCAAGTTGATTGATTGATTGATGACTGTATACAGTAGGTGTGGCTTCTCAAGGAGGCGTTTTTATTTATAGTGGTAATGCCATGGAGGAAAACCTTTCGTCCAACCAGGCGTGTCAGAAGCGCAGCGAATGATTGAACGGGCTCTAGATATAGAGGTTAGCCACGTATGCTGCACACACAACCGTGGATTAAAATAGGTGGTTGTCACTGAGAGCCAGATGGGACATATGCAACAGAAATTCTGTCATCTTTTTTCTTGTCAAATACGTCATAGACTGAAACTCAAAAAAGATAAACCAAATGCAGCTCCTTTCTAACCCCACCGCCAAACCCCCCACTCGTATCCACTCAAAAGCATAGACAGAATAGTTCCAGACATACCCCGGTGTTTAGACTCATGACCGGCTCATGATGTCAGAAACGTCTAAACTGGTATTTTCAAATATTGGTGAAGGTAATGTCGGAACTGTGATGGGGGCGGCGCCAAACACGCGCTCTTGCTGTGAAACTCGACCTGCCAGCTTGGCTTCTCTGTTAAAGCTCGCTAATGTAAAGTTAATCTTCCGAGTTTTGGCTTGTTTTGTCTTCCGTCCACAGTTGAAATAAGCCAGGATGGAACCTCTCTAACAGAGAACTCGTAGTCTCGAGTGTGTCTATAAACCGTTATTTATTTTAGTTTCAATTTTTCCTCGCAGGTGTCATATGGAGGGTCGTGAGCAGAAGCAATATCTAATCTTGTGCGATCTGTACTGCTTGCACGTATGTAAGACTACTTACAACAGTACACAAAACAAGTTTTTCATGGTTAATTATTTTGGATGAACGAGAATTGGGAACTATTAACACATTTCTGTGCTTCAAATCAACTAGCTATAGGAGGAAGCATATTTCCACATAAAAGAATACATAAAGCAACATGGATATCACCAGACCACAGAACTGAGAATCAGATTGATCACATATGCATAAAAAAGTTTAGATCATCATTGCATGATGTGAAAGTATGTAGAGGAGCAGATGTTGTATCAGACCACCATCTTCTGTTGGCTAAAACAAAATTAAAACTCAAGAAATTTACAACAGCATATAGCTATAGACAACAGTATAATGTGGGATATCTAAGAAATCAGGAAATAACAGAACAATTTTCAATCACAGTATCCAACAAATACCAAGTACTCCAACAGCTGGAAGATGAAACAGATACGGAAGACCACTGGCAACAAGTAAAAAATATATGGAATGAGACATGTGAAGAAGTACTGAGAAAAAAGAGAACATCAGCACAAACCATGGATAACAACAGAAACCATTAGTAAGATAGAAGACAGGAAAAACAAGAAAGCAGATTTAAACAGAAGCAAAACCAGAAGCTCCAAAGCCAAGGCTTATGAAGTGTGCATAGAAGCAAACAAAAAAGTAAGAAGAAACATCAAAAGAGACAAGATGAAATATATAGATGATTTGGCAAGGGAAGCAGAGGAAGCTGCAGCCAAAGGAAATATGCTGGACCTGTACAACAACACAAAGAAGCTAACAGGGAAATATAAGCAAGCAAATGGCCTCATAATAGATAAGAATGGAAAATTGCTTAGTAATATACAAGAACAAATGAAGAGATGGACATAACATTTTGAGGAACTTCTCAATAGACCATCTCCAACTAATCCCCCAGACATCCAGCCAGCAGAAGAGGAGCTACAAATCAGCTTTGAATGACCAAGTAGAGAAGAAATAAAGAAAGCCATAAAGCTTCTGAAAGATGGAAAAGCAGCTGGTCCAGATTGCATTCTAGCAGAGGCCATCAAAACAGATATTGATACCTCTACAGAGATATTATACAAACTACTTGGCAAAGTCTGGGAGAGAGAGAAAATACCAGCAAAATGGAAGGAAGGTTATCTGGTCAAGTTGCCTAAGAAGGGAAATTTACAAGAGTGCACAAATTATGGAGGAATAATGTTACTATCAGTGCCAGGAAAAGTGTTAAACAGAATCATCCTTGAGATATTAAAAGAGTCCATAGACAAGAAACTGAGAGATGAACAAGCAGGTTTTCGACAAAACAGATCCTGTACAGACCAGATAGCCACATTGAGAATAATAGTTGAACAAAGCCTGGAATGGAATTCACCGCTAAACATCGGATTCGTGGACTATGAAAAGGCATTTGACATTGTAGACAGAGAATCGCTTTGGAAATTGATGAGGCATTATGGAGTTCCCATAAAGATCATTAACTTAATAAAGAAGACCTATGAAGACATGACATGCAGATGGGACCGTAAGGTCTACCACGTCGTTTTAGCACTAGGGTGCTGCCACTTATTAGAGTAAGTGTAAGAATACTTTAGCAAGATTAAACACTAAGTATTTGAACGTGACTAGTTAGTTACTTAAACCTATTCCCAAACCTAGGACGGTTATTCGTTCATGGTGTACATGAAATGACGTCATCAAAGCTTGTGTAGTAGCGATACAAGTAAAGAAACGGAAGTGATTTTTTAAAAGGGGAGATTAGAGTGAGTTGCTTTAACACGAGACGAGCGGCGGCTGTTTTCCCATCTAGCAGGTCCCATTTATGTTTTGATTCGTAAGGATTTTTGGTTTGTACACCTTTAATGAATATATTCTATGAACCAGCATGGAATGGTTAGCGAATGCAACCACTGAATAAAAGGTATTGTTTAGTTAAGACGAAGTTAGACTTACTTCTTGAACACAAGTTGAAAGTTACATGTTGACATTTGACTATCAGCAACAGAGTACTTCATTCTTACGATTACACAGCCACACACCAACACAGACGAGTCTACATCAACTACCTGGGTTTATTACACACCTCTTCTGTAACCACCATCTCTGGCGATAGCCAGTTTACAACAGAAGCACCTCATTTCTTCACCCTGTCACAAAACGACTTTACAACAGAAGTCCTACATTTTTCCTCACCCTGTCACAGTAACATTTATTGGTGCCCGTAACCAACTCGTCTCCGTTGGTGCACCCATACTACAATGGAAATGAACCAGCCGCAGCTGGAGCACCTGTTGGTATTGTTGCAACAGCAGAACCAACAACTACAGCAACAGCTTCTGCTTCAGACACAGCAGGCAGCATCGCAACAACCCCTGCCGGACTCTGATAATATTCATACTGCTACTTTGAAGAACATAACGGACACTTTGTGCAATGTTACTCAGTCCGCACATTTTCAGAACATTGCTTCCATTGTTACACCTTTTGATGGGGACCCCTCGCGGTTTAATAAGTGGTTAGGGAACATAGAAAAGTACGTCTCATTAATCCCTACAGCTACAGATGAAGACCGTAAAAGGGTCGCATTTTTGTCGTCTCAGTCTCTGGTTACAGACTTCCTTCGACGAAGATTCAAGGACTTCCCTATGGAAACCTTCCCCTCCCTGAGAAAAGAGTTAATCCATCGTTATTCTCCAGTGACCGACTGTCAACATGCTTGGACTCTTCTCCGGCGCATTCATCAGGAGAAGCACGAACCTGTGCAATGCTATGGTGACCGGCTGCTCAATCTTTCTGAGGAAGTTTTCTTGGAACATTCTTTGCCTTCAGCTGATCTAGCCAAACATCTTGTTGGCATCTTCATTGACCTGCACAACAACGACCTGTTGCTCCTCCGTCAGGGACCCATTCAAGTAATCAACATCGATCGCGTCATCATCGAAGTGGACAGGCACCTCTGATACATCAGGTATCTACGATTACTTGCCTCACCTATGGTCAGGCTAATCATATATCTAGGAACTGTGTTCACCAACAACAGCATCCTGTATGGCCACAAGCTAACACCCAGCCACAACCACGGAATCGCCAGTACCGTCAGAAACAACCTCACCAACCTTCCTGGCCTCCATTCACAGCCATGCCACCCCGTCAGAGACCTTCACACTCTTATTCCCGTGGACAATCCCAACCCAGACTTCTTATGTACCAGGGAAACCATTGGAACAGCCTGAACAGGAGAAGGAATAGGATGTCAATAAGAAATTTAATTACAGAGATAAGACAAATAAAGATATGGGAGGTAAACTTTAGTACAAGTAGAAACAAACGAAGCTGTTTCATGATAATAAAAGGGTGTTGGAAGGCCCACTTATATCCAATAAGATCGGGAAATTCTTCTTCTTCTTCATCACTCCCTGATAACTCTTCCCTTTCATCCCATCTTTATAATCCACCCTGTCCTCTTCCTCCTTCCACCGCCGCAGCTACTGTCTATACCTCTCCTCCTCCTTCTGTGCACCTTTCCTCTGAGTCATCTCTTCCTCTTTCCGGTCCTTTTCCCCTACCTACTTCTGAACTTGATAGTGCCCCTGATTCTACCTCCTCTGACATCGACACTGACGTTCCTCCCCCTCTTCTTCGTTATCCCACAAAACGTCGGCATTACACCTCCTCTGGAAATTCTGCTCCCCTTCCCAAGTACCTTCTGCAGCCCACTGCCCATGTCCGTACTCCCTTTTCCCGTCTTCCTCGCCCCCGTCAGCTTCCTCGGGTACCTCCTCCAACCCCCCTACCCCACCGACACACCGTAGATCGCGTATTTCCCGCCGTCCTCCTCCCATCTGTCCACGCCCTCCTCTTCAATCATCCCTTTCTGTCCAATCCTCACCTGCAGTCCTCGCCATTTCTCCTGATCCTCAACAACCCTGCTGTGACGAACGTTTGAACACACGTGCAATCGCATGCATTGATTCCTTAAATATCCTCATAAAATCGTTAACCAGTTGACCTTTCTTTTTTTTTCCCAGATGTCGTTTCCAAATATGTCTTATTTGATGATCTGTTTGTCTTTCGAGACCTCACTAGCCATGCTTTACGACTCCAATGATGTCGAGTTTTGGAACACACCTCTTTCCACATGATTAACTCCTCCTTGACCAGCGTTAGCTATATCATTTTTTGTACTTAAGATGGCATCTGTGCTGTCATGACCTTATGATTATTGCCTTTTTCTTAATGGGTTGATATTTTTGTCACGAGCATGGTCATGATTTGTTCGTGATGATTTGTGAACAACAAAAAGATTACCATTAGTTCATTTTTTTTCCATCCGCCACTTATGTTGGCACCAGTAATGTTTTTTTTTATCATTCCATTTTATTTCCTCCATGTCGTTTAGATATAGTTCGATTTCCGAATTTTTTAATGCCGGTACATTTCTTATGTGAATTAACTCATGCCATTTATTACCCTGTTTGAAGTTTTGTGTACTACATACTGATGTTCCTGCCTTGTGCAACCGCCGTGTTCGGCGTACGCCATTTTTTGGGGCACACACCATTGTTTTTTTTTATTGCTTGTGAGTTCTTCACTTTTAGCGACGTTACCTCGCTTTGATGCATTAATGATTTGTTTTTATTCCATGACTTTGAGTAATGTTTGTGACTACATGGTCCATTGTTTATTGATCCCCATGAAATATGAGTATTTTCATTTTTTTGCCATTGTGTCATTTATGCCTCTCGACATACACTTTGTATCTTTTTCCATAACTAGCTAGTTCTTTTAATATTCCCCCATCATTTTTTAGTTTTCTTTATTTCATTGTCCATTCCCTATTTCCTTAACTCCCATGCTATTGTATTCCACTGCTGTATATTTTCCCATCACCTTCCATACCCATGATTGATGTTTTTTAAATGAATATTGGCGTAATAATCGCGTGGAACTGGTACAACAATTTTCCCCTTAGTTTATTTTAGGGTTAGTTTTCAGTAGTTCCTCGGAATATGTCTCCCTTCCGGGATACATTTTGGTGGCCCCGGACGTATGTGACCGTAAGGTCTACCACGTCGTTTTAGCACTAGGGTGCTGCAACTTATTAGAGTTAGGGTAAGAATACTTTAGCAAGATTAAACACTAAGTATTTTAACGTGACTAGTTAGTTAATTAACCCTAGTCCCAAACCTAGGACGGTCATTCGTTCATGGTGTACATGAAATGACGTCATCAAAGCTTGTGTAGTAGCGATACAAGTAAAGAAACGGAAGTGATTTTTTAAAAGGGGAGATTAGAGTGAGTTGTTTTTAGCACGAGACGAGCGGCGGCTGTTTTCCCATCTAGCAGGTCCCATTTATGTTTTGATTCGTAAGGATTGTTCGTTTGTACACCTTTAATGAATATATTCTATGAACCAGCATGGAATGGTTAGCGAATGCAACCACTGAATAAAAGGTATTGTTTAGTTAAGACGAAGTTAGACTTACTTCTTGAACACAAGTTGGAAGTTACATTGTTGACATTTGACTATCAGCAACAGAGTACTTCATTCTTACGATTACACAGCCACACACCAACACAGACGAGTCTACATCAACTACCTGGGTTTATTACACACCTCTTCTGTAACCACCATCTCTGGCGATAGCCAGTTTACAACAGAAGCACCTCATTTCTTCACCCTGTCACAAAACGACTTTACAACAGAAGTCCTACATTTTTCCTCACCCTGTCACACAGAGTTCTTCATGAAGGACAACTTTCAGAACCGTTTAGGATTAGAACGGGAGTGAGACAGGGATGCCTCTTGTCTCTATTTCTTTTCTTACTAGCAATAGATTGGGTTATGAAAACATCGACATCACACAACAGAAATGGAATTGAGTGGAATCTGACTAAACAGTTTGATGATCTGGATTTTGCAGATGACTTGGCTCTTCTGTCCCATAACCATAATCAGATGCAAGACAAAATGAAAATTCTCTATGAGAGGTCACAAGTGGACCTGAAAATACACAGGGAAAAGACAAAAATAATGAGAATAAATGCAAGAAATGATAACAAGGTTGTACTTGAAGAAACACCACTAAAAGATGTAGAATCGTACACATATCTTGGTAGTAATATAGACAAAGTTGGAGGGATAGACAGTGATATCAAAATAAAAATACAAAAAGCAAGAGGAGCTGTCATTGCATTGGGAAACATATGGAGAACAAGAGAAATCAAGTCCAACACGAAAATAAGAATCTTGAACTCAAATGTCAAGTCAGTCCTATTGTATGACTCTGAGACATGGAGAACAACAAAAGCAACAACCAGAAAGCTACAGACTTTTATAAACGGGTGCTTGCGTAGAATAGAAGGACTGAAATGGTATGACAATGTCACAAATGTGGAATTGATGACAAGAACCAGACAAGTGCCAGTGGAACAAGAGTTGAGAAGAAGACGCTGTTGATGGATAGGACACACATTGAGGAAACCTGTTGATAGCATTACAAGGCAGTCCTTGTTCTGGAATCCACAGGGAAAGAGAGGCAGAAGTAGACCAAAAAACACATGGAGAATTTATTGCTGTTTAAATTAATTCATTCATCACTACATATCAGCCCCCTGAGGAACATAGGACGTCGGTCATTGCAATCTTTCCTGCCCTGTGCCATCCGTTCAAGGTCCATGTCTTCTATATCTCGTTCATGTCTGTCTCCAATTCCCTTCTCCGTGTATTTGTCTTAACCATGGAGACTCCACAGCAAGGACTACCTGATAATACTATCAGTTTTATACGGAACTTTATGTTACTAACGCTCTCAGTTTTATACGGGACTTTACGTTACTAACGCTCTCAGTATTTTACGGGACTTAACGTTACACTGCTTGGGAGCCGCGCTGGTGTAATGGTTACCACATTGCGCTGGCGATCAGGTGTTCAAGGTTCAAGCTCGAGCGTGGGCATTTGAAGATGTGTCATCGACTGGGATTTTGACTGAATAACCTGAACGGCTCTTGAGATAAACCCTCTGTGGATGGGAAGGAGCGATGATCTTGACCGGGTTGGAAGGAAAGTCCACAGGCTCCTCAGCCTCGCAATGACATGTCATTGGGCCGAAGGGCTGAAAGCCCAAGTGTCGCTGGTTAAGAAAAAAAAATACGTTACACTGCCAAGGGAGAAACTCAATCACACGCCACCGAGATAAGGGAAGAGAGGAAAACTCTACAACAGAGAGATAACCCAGTGCACAGCAGACCCCACAAGAAAAGTTGAACGCCCCACACGAGATATTCAACAAATATCTGAGGATAGGGGGTCTGTCACGAAATTGGACCGTTCAATTTTTCTTCCATTTTCCTGTCTCTTTCCCCTTTCTTTTATTTCTCATTTTTGCTGCATAGAACTCCGTACTAGAATCATTGTTTCCATTTTGTCATACTTCACTTCGTATTTCCAGACAAGCGTATCGCCCATCCCTGAGAGATTAATTAAATAACTAAACGTGTTAATACCACATTGACTCCAGGTAGATGCGAATATGAAGTGTTTGCTTAAGATTGCATAATCATTTCCGATTCGACTGTTTGGGACAGGTGATTATAGATAAACGCAATCTTGTAAGACGTTTGGAAGAGTGTGCAGGAAGTAAGATATAAGTAAACTTTGACAACATTTTACGGAGATCACAACTCCATATATGGAAGATGACTGTTTGAATTTTTCAAACTCATGAGTCATTTAAAATATTGCATGAGGAAAAGTTTTCATAACATGTACTTTGAATGTATTGGCTGGCATTTGAGGCGCAAATAAACAATCGCGTTGATTGGTAGTTTGTCAGAAAACGCCAGGTGGAAGTGTGTTTTTGGGAACCTACAATATAACGTAGAATAAGTTTGACATACGGCACTGCATTCCAGAAATCGTCAATGTAGAGAGCTCGGACCTTGCCACAGAAAAGATTGTAGAGTTGGATTCTGAATTGTTCTTGACTTCCGAAATATCTTGTGAATTTTCGCTCGAGGTAGAAGCATCATTATCCTTCTATCTACCACTTTGCCAAGAGTAATCTTGTGCGAAGGTAGACATATTTGAAGACCCACATTAGTTACTCTTGGTTTTAGGTCACTGTTGGACCACTACTGCAGAGCAAGGGGAGGCAACCCGCGACAATTAATAAAATCAAAGATTGTTCCTCTAGGATAATATGAAGTAATTCTTAGGTATATACTTCACCGTCATCTAGATTGTTAGATCCTCATTACAGACTTACATGAGCACACACTTTTTACAATATATTTAACAATTATCATGTACGCTTCATGTAATTTGTCATTACACGAAAAATAAAACCAGAATGATCAGTAGCGAGGAATAAGATAAATGAAAGTCAACCATTGATATTAGATGTGAAATTTATGATTTCACTTTTGTGTGTCTTCAGTCCCGCAGAAGTCTGAGTCTACACATTACGTGTTTGACGTCTAACCAGAAAGAAGCTAGCAAATCGTACGCCCGGATAGCAGAATTCACAAGACAGGACATCCTACACTTCCCAAGTTATGAGAAAGACCTCGCCCGCGTTGTGAACGGTGGTGGTGAAGCATTTTATTCACCTGTTTATCAAGTGCTCACAAGTTGATCCTATATACATTTATCAAGTTCAACTTACACAGCAGCTTACCGCCTGAGCCAAGTCAAAGCACGCACAAGCTGATCCTCATATACAGTGTATATATATATATATATATATATATATATATATATATATATATATATATATATATATATATATATATATATATATATATATATATATATATATATATATATATATATATATGAGGGAAGGTCAAAAAGTAATGCCTCCTATTTTTTATGTATGTAAATACTGCATCGGTGTGCAATTTGTAAATTTAGCAGGATTTCTCAAACACTCTTCTGCACTGTATAGCATTACCAACCTGTTTCAGTAACAGGTGGCACCACTGTAACAGTTTAAAAATGGCTGCCAAAGACGTTCGGTTAAAACAACGTTATGTCATAGAATTCCTCAATGCTGAAGGCGAGACCCCAATTCGCATCCACGAACGTTTGAAGAATGTTTATGGAGATTCAACAGTGGATGTTAGCACTGTCCGACGTTGGGTACATCGTTGTGACGAAGCTGAAGTATGTCAATCCTCAATGGCTGACGCAAAGCGGACTGGCCATCCGTCTACCGCAGTGACTCCACACAACATTCATCGAGTTGATGGCATCATTCGTGGTGACCGTCGGGTAACACTGGATGAACTTTCTTCCATGTTGTCCATTAGTAAAGGCAGTGTCCAGAACATCATTAAAGACCTGGGTTATTCAAAAGTTTGTGCATGGTGGGTACCCAGAATGTTGACAGACAGACATAAAGAAACAAGGAAAACCATAGCCATCAACCTCCTGCACCATTACGAAACTGAAGGAGAAGAGTTTTTATCGAATATTGTGACAGGTGGTGAGACTTGGGTTCATTTTTTGAACCAGAATACAAGAGGCAGTCAATGGAATGGCATCACACAACATCGCCGACAAGAAAGAAGTTCAAAAGTTCACCATCTGTAGGGAAAGTTATGGCCTCCGTGTTTTGGGATGAGAAGGGTGTGATTCTTCTCGACTTCTTGGAACAGGGAAACACGGTGAATGCAGACCGTTACATTGAAACTTTGAAGAAGCTTAGAGGTCGTCTTCGGCGACTTTACCCATTAAAAGATCAGAGAACTGCACTACTGTTGCACGATAATGCCACGCCACACACCGCTAAACGCACCATTGATGCGATTGCAGAATTTGGCTGGACATTATTACCACATCCCCCTTTACAGTGCCGATCTTGCACCTTCTGACTGCCATCTGTTTGGACCACTGAAAGAAGATCTTCGCGGACATCACTTTGAGGACACCGAGACCCTTAAACGCGCCGTACGCCAGTGGTTTAGGAAAAAGGACACACATTTTTACCGTGCGGGGATACATGCCCTTGTGAGAAGATGGACAAAAACTGTAACAAATAACGGAGACTACATTGAGAAATAAATTTTTGAAGTTCAGACTTGGGGCTACATTTCAATGTGAATTTTATCTGTTTTCTTGCCTATTGGATGAAATTAAAAATTACGAGGCATTACTTTTTGACCGTCCCTCGTATATATAAAGTTCCACTCACTCAAAAGCGTATTCCCTGAATCAAGAGCACAAACTCAAGTTGATCAGTCTACATACCAAGATCACTTAGTCTAGTCACAAGTTGATTCGCCAAGATATCAAGCTCAAATCACCAAGTTCAGCTATTCACTACCTCAGTGCATGAAGTGAATTAATCTACTTTTATTGCACGACGTAAATTCACTCAGACCAGCTTCATTGCATGAAATTCACTTGTTACCAGAAGATCATTTGGTGAAGAGCTGCAAGTCTAGTCAGTGCCTTTCTGAGACAAGACAGCATATATTTTCTTGAGACTTCTTCTTCGTACGCTCTCGAACGTCTACTTGACTGTTTTCAAAAGAAAGCACTAGTCAGTTTGGGGCTATTTGAATCTTCGTAGATCTTTCCTACGAATGGAACTAGTGTCGGCCATATGCGCTTTCTCTGTTCCGCATATGTTGAGCAACTTTGAAGCAGATGATCAGCAGTCATTTTATCGGTAGTTGCTATCTTTAACTTGTTGAATAGATGGGATCTCAATCTGTTGTGGCCAGTGTTTCCTGTATGGGGAGTAGGTGCTATGGATGCTCCATACTCTATAAACGCCTCATGTGGGCCCCAGCTCAGATAATGAGACGGAAAGAAAGACAGACAAATAGACAGACAGAGAGAGAACAGACAGACAGAGAGAGATCAAAGAGTGAGGCAGAAAGAGAGACAGAAACAGCTAGAGAGAACGATAGATTTTCAGAGAATGAGACAGAGAGAACGACGGGGACAAAGACAGAAAAAAGAGTGGGGCAGAAAGACACATTACATGAAGATAGATAAGTCAGTGAGTGAGACAGGGAGTAAGACAGGGAGTAAGACAGGGAAACAGACAGGGAAACGGACAGTGAGAAAGGAAGAGAGACAGAAAGAGACAAAACCAAATCAGAGAACATGGCAGAGAGACAAGATAGGGAGTGAGATATGGCATGAGACAGGGAGTGAGATATGGAATGAGACAGGGAGTGAGATATGGAATGGGACAGGGAGTGTGACAGAATGAGACAGAGACAAAAATAAAGATAATAACGAGAGACAGAGAGAAAGACAGAAAGGAACAGCATGATATGTAAAAAGAGGGAATTATCATATTGAATTATAAAATGAGAGAAAGATGCATAAACTATATCAGGCAGATAATCAGAGAATGAGATAAAGACATAGACAGAGAGGGAGAGAGAGAAAGAGAGTGAGAAAGAGAGAGAGAGAGAGAGAGATAGAGAGAGAGTGAAAGGTTTAAGGATAAAAGATACATAAATAATGTCATACACTACCGATACATATTACTCACCCCCTCCCTCGGTCTCTCCTCCATCCTGCTCCTCTCTTCCCCCCCCCCCCCCACTCGCTGTCAAAGTACAGGCGTGGCTATGGTTACAGGATACATACCGCGAGCGGTTCTAGCATTCGTGGCGTGGATAGATTGGCACTGTGTGGTGGGGAGCAGTCAGTGCTAATGCCTAGTAATGCTGTCTGGCGCCGGGATCTGAACCTGACTTTCTGGGATACCTTTTCTACTCGGCGCGCGCTTCATGAGAATGGCGCCGTCAAAATGGGATTTACTATACTGTACTGTTCAAAAAAAGAAACGCAACTTTTTTGGTGTTACTTTTATAAAAGATATTCGCTGATTAGACATCAGTCAACCTATCGACTGTGTCCACCTGGTCATTAACTTCTCGTGGTTACCTGAATTGTACTCACCTCATGATTCGTGAGGTCATGAAAGAGGTCAAGTCAAAACAACATTTTTGACAATAACTCGTGACAGGTTCGTGAGAATCCCGTGAAACTTACTGAACACAAAACTCTCTGACCATATTATTGAATGCCTATAAAAGTTGACACTCCTCGAATAAATTCAGTTGAAAATTCAATGCGCAAGTATGGCTCATCTCACTACAGAACAACGACTCATCATCATTGGACGTTTACAGACTGGACAGTCACAAAGTGTAGTGGCCAGACAATTTAATGTGGTTAGAAGAACCATTAGTCGCCATTGGAGGCGATCTCAAGAAACTGGCTCAGTGGCAGACCGGCCGCGCAGTGGAAGACCCAGAGTCATAACTCCTGCCGAAGACCGCTTCATACGGCTGCGTCACCTCAGGAATCGACTTGCATCTGCGTCCTCCACAGTCCAGTCAATGTCAGCAGCTCGTCGAATTTCACCCTTTCATTCCCACGTGTTACTTTAAGCATTAACTTAAATGCATGCAACGTTATAAAGTTAATATAACAGCGTACATTTACAGTATGTAATCATAATAAAAAAAATTAAAAGCGTGTTTTATTAAAAACAAACAAGAAAGTAATTGGAAAAGAATAACAGAAACAAACAAAAAATAAATAAAATAAAAAAATAAAAAATCCAAAATATTCGTACAGCAAATCAAACAATAATTCGAACATAAACAGATTAGAGTGGCATGGAATTGGAACTCATGAAATATTTGAACAGTCTGCTATTGAATGAGTGTTGCCGTCATTTTGGACGGTGGAAAAAACGCCAACCTAATGTATGTTTGGTTTAATGTGATCAAAGAGAGATAAATGTTTATTATCTTTCTGTGACAGGTTTGACTGGTGATTATCTTCCTCTGTCTTATGTTGTCCTGTCTCAGGCATGTCTTAGAGTTGACATGTCTTAAGTCTATTTATAGGATCATATACGGAGTATCTTTATCACCCGTTTGTGCGGAAACGCCTGGTCTGGGTTTGCCTCGATCTGGTCCATGCTCTTTGGGCATGCGCGGGTCTTGGCGGCAAAAGCCGAGAGACTGATTCAGAGAGAGTGTACCTGAGGCTTAGAACGGATGTACCGATCCGTAGATTTCTCTCTGCCAAGTTTTCGATAGGGATTGGAAATTCTGGGAATGACTGTTTTGTCATTCTTCCGTCCCTGAGTTTCTCTTTATGCCAGTATTGGCTGTGTTGTGTTACCTTAGAGTGTAAGGATTCTTTGAGAAGGTAACTGAAACATTATTCGATCTTTTCGTCTCGTTTAGATCTTACAGGTACATTTATCGCTGATGGCGACATAGTGAGCGAAGCTCACAAGAAGGTATTATACTGTACCCCAGTATTGCTTCATATTTGAAAGACTAGGTCTAAGTTGACCCGTTACATACATAAGCCCAAGAATCATCTTTATGGATCCGCAATGCAGGCGGAATATGGTTTGGCAGAAAATATATTTAATCTCAGAAGCTTGTGTAAACTGAGAGTGACCTGATTATCGAGGCCCGCGACCTGCGGCCTGATTTCGTTGTCATCATATTGGTCCGTGTTTACGGCCAATATTCTTCACCAGAAGGAAGTATCTGGCATGTGAGGCCAGTCTGAAGTCTTTTTGCTAATTGTAGGACAATGGAATTGACTTTGTTTAAATAACTGATATCGCCCGTACTACGCAATATATTTGCTAGGGCTTACCTGACGGGGCTCAGTCGGGGATTAGAGCTATTGCATGAACAGTAAACATTGGTCAAGACATTGTTACATGTCTGGGATCTGTGATGCCTGAAGCTGACCTTTGTAACTACACACATTATGTACACGATCTTATACTATTGACTGTTTCGTCCATCATCATCGTATTATCATACGTCATGAATAAATATTGTAAACGTCAGCAGCATTCCCTACTTCACTGACTTCTACTTGTGGTTGTGTGCGTTAATGTGAAGACGTCCAAGAGCCTATACGGCCTTCGTGTTATCAGCACTGTAATTTACTCACCTACACAATCAACCACATTGTTATACAAGTACTACACGTCTGAATCTACAGGAATACTGACATTATGTATGTGTCTACTATACCCTGGCGGTACCTCACGCTAGTGACCTAATTCCTCGCTACTACTTGGTACTGTCCAGGACAACACGACACGCTTAACGTACTAACATTCATAACACATCAAAACAGTACGTTACATCTGGGCATTTACATTGAACAACCGTATACATATCCAGTCAAACTGACTTTTACAATGAGTTTGGGGTATTATGAGAGGTTATTGATGTTACTACACTAAGGGTAAACAAAGTGAGGTCCAGCTGTGTAAGTTCCCTGAGTCTAATTGATGATGATGATGTCAGGTTCCCTATCCGCTACCTCTCTAAGATCTCACTCTGTGTACAATCTCTGTGATGTTGTGTGGCAAGTGTCTAGGGTAATGTATCTATGGTGATGTATGAACAATGTCAAAACATAATTTTAACTCAATAAAAGTGAAGTAAGTAAGACTGTTGGTAAAGTTATATAAATATATTACAATTTTTATTTTCCTGTACCTCAATTCTTTTGGGACATGAGTGTTTTCAAATTAATAAAATTTTATTTACAACATTGTTACGCACAGAATTTTTCTAGGACTTTGTATAATTAACTTGCCTGAATTGTACACTGTAATTTTTTCGTGGTCGAAGGTAAATAACCCTTGTTTGACTGTGATTACATTTTCAATGATGGTTACCTTCTCTTGTGTCCTGACTCGCCGGTCAATTTTTTCGATCGATGTCAGATCATTCTCCTTATATGGTAGCGTCGGTCAACTGTTTCTTGGAATGATTGAAACCAGAGTTGATTTTTTTTCCTGTCCATATAAGGCGTGATTTCGTTATATCTTTGCCTGGAATGTCTCCTACACCGTCTCGTTTTGAATCTTACTCGGGTGTATGCGTTCTGCGCATGTCTGAACTTTAAGTGAGTTGGAAAAATCTTCCGGTCAGGGGATTTCGACAAGATGTTTTGAGCAGAGAGGACGCATCCAGCGTCTGTGATCTTTTGATAGGGAATTGGTAGTCCTCCTGCGAGTTAGTTTAGCTAACGAGGTCTTTCCCTATATGATTCGAAAACGCCTGGAGGCGTATGTGTTGTGGTGTGACTTCGAAGCAAGGTAATACCCTCCTTATGTTCAAATCTGTAATCTATTTTGATGTTTGACATTGGTCGTTCTCTGCTCAGTTACCAGTTACAGGAAGGAGAGGTTCTTCTACTAGAGATTACACCCCAGGTATCTTCATACCTGAGATTTAGATGTATACGGGTCATGTTAGGCCCAGAGAACAGTTTCTATGCTCTTTGAACTTCGCAATGCTAGCGACGGTATCTACAGTGAGGTTAGACTTAGAAAATCTACAAAGGTCAATCTGACCTGTACTCTTGAAACGCCATTCCCGTGCGTTCAGTGGTGAACTCATTTACATATCTGATCGGACAGCATCAGAGAGGAGTTTGTTAGACTTATGTACATTATGATATGACGCTGACGCTGACGCTGTTGTAAGCTGGAATCTATATATATCAGCTCATAGGATTTGCAGGATCCATTGAATAACTTTATGTCTGCACATTACCATGTACTACAGTGACTATGTCTTTTGTAAAATGGATGTACAGTACCTGTTTTGTGGCGTCAGAAAATAAACGATGGAAAACGTCAATAGCAGTGTACACCCTTCTATGACTTTTCATGTCATACCACATGTATTGTGAACCTGTGAAACCACATCACCTACACTCGCAGCCAGCACCCATAAACCAGACAAGACACCTCACACTCCAGCATTTAACCTTCCAGGTGTCTATAGGGGTGGGACTCTATATGGCTACACACTAGCAACGACTGTGGACTTATACCTGCAACATTGGTGGCCAGATTTGTGGCTTACCGTTCATAGTAGCCTGTAGTAAGCATAAACCACCCTTATCAAACATATAAATAAATAAAGAAGACCCTTTGTCCATAACTGGTATATTAAAGTGTCACTGTATGTGTATCCCACAGTCTGATTTAATATTTTCTATAACACAGAGTCAATTATGTGAGGGTCTGTTAGTATCATCACGGCCACAGGGATTTCTAGTTTGGTTGTGGAAATTGTTAAGATGAGATCTCATATGCCCATTCAAAGGGAATTGACCTGACAGCCTGGCTGAAGTGGATGCCTGTAGACTCTTCAAGGTCCACTCAATAGTTGTCTTCTGAGCACCGATGCAGCAGGCAGCTCTTCTGAGGGTTCAATATACACAGGTTCTGCCTGCATCAGGTTTCCTGCCACCACTAAGTACTAGGCAATATAATCCTGAAAAAGAAGGATATTCCCTCCCTTTTATATGCTGTAACAAATCCACAACTAATCAATACTAATGTTACCTGTGCTCAGTCACGTGTGCAAACCATTTGCACCAGACACTATTTTCTTTGACTTCACTCCATCCTGTGTTTACATTCTTCTTCCCATATGGCTGCAACGCCCCTGTCACCTTATGCATTGATTGTCTTCCATAAAATCAGCTGGGGTATACAATTTTCTTCTTGTGACCTGTTAAATCTTTTGTTCAAACATCCTAAGTATGTTTTCATGTGTCATTATAACACTGTGGCACTGCATAAGATTGCTAATGGCCTCTGGACTTACAGTCGTAAGATTTTATGGCAATATTCAAATATTTTTACACATTTTATTTCACTTTCCAAATAAATCTGCTTTAGGCACATTCCTACTTGGGTTGTCGTGACCCCAATTTCTCTCATTCTCATTCACATCATCACATTTAAAAAAAGGTAAAGGATCCCGTTACACGCCCATTGAGGCATATCGGGAATATGGTGTTAGGCCCATAATTTCTTGACCATTGACACACTAGAGGGGATATGGTCAGCATCACGCCGGCCGCCTTAACCTTCCCAGAATTTGCTCTGGTACCCAGTTGAGGCTAGGTCGACCCAGGAGCCGTTTGCGGCCTAAAAAATCCCACCTCATATGGGGATCGAACCATAGACCACTGAGCTAGGAAGCCAGTGCACTAACCACTATGCTACCGCGGCTCCCTATCATCACATTTAAGCAAACGAAAACATTACATATTTCAAAAGTACAGTGGTGTGCAGGTACATTCTCACATACATTACATTATATAATAACACTACATGGATTAAAAAAAAAATTATTCACATAGAAAATAACGAGCGGAAGAGGAAAAGAAAGGTTGACAGATGGATGAAACGTGGACAGGCAAAGGCTGCTTCTATGGGGGTAGATAATCAGTGTTGATGAAGTGTTTGAAAAGTGCTTTGTTGAAAAAGTATTGTGTAGGTAGGCTTTTTAGGTGGCGTGGAAGGCTGTTCCACAAGTAGGCTCCAGAGTAGGCTAGACTCTTTTTGAGCAGTTCGATCCTAGGTTTGGGCAGACGTAACTGATGTAATTGTAGTCCCTCTCTTTTACTGGTTCAAAAAAAATGGTCGTAGGTAAGGTGGGACATAGTTTGAAAGAATTGTGTGAGTCATCTTGGCTTTGTTGTAGACGAGACGTGGTTTTAGGGACAGTATTTTGGGTTCTTTTCGTATCCCTGCGTGTGGTATTGTGCGATTATCGGTCATTAGAACTACCGCTCTCTTATGCAGGGAGTGCAGTCTCTTTGCGACGGAAGCAGGGCAAGCATCCTTTAGTGTAGAGCAGTAATCTGGATGGGTCTGTATATATGCGATGTAGAACAATAGTCTAGTGTCTGCGTCTAAGAAATGTTTTCCTTTGGCCAGCTGGTACGTCTTTTGAGCTAAGTGTTTGGTTAAATTCTGTACATGGGAGTTCCACGTTACGTGCTGGTCAATCGTCAACCCTAGAACTTTGTGTTCTGTTACATGTTAAATTTATATTGAATCCGCGTGTAGACTGTATCGATCTTTTGGTGAAGTTTAGAAGTTTCTGTCTGGTGGCAATCAACATAGATTAAGTTGTTGCCGTGTTTACTGGCATAAGATTCATATTACTCCATTTTGTTAGATCGTCTACATCGCTTTGAAGAGTCATTTTAAGTGCCACGCAGTCATTGTCACTGGTGTAGATAGTACAGTCATTTGCGAAGAGGTCACGTGTTGAATATGTTAGATGCAGCGGGAGGTCGTTGATGAACAGTGTGAAGAGTAGGTGTCCAAGAATAGAACCCTTCGGTTCTCCTGTATCTATCTTCGAGAAATCTGTTGTCGAGTTGTTGTGAAGCACTAACTGTTGTCGATCTGCCAGAAATGATTTGATGATGTTTAGTGGATTATGGTCTTTTCTGAGGGTTTCCAACTTTTGAACCAAGATAGTGTGGTCAATCATGTCAAATGCTTTTTTCTTTTGAAGCCAACAAAAACAGCACCACATAATTTTCCATTATTTACGTTCGACAGGCAGTTGTCTACCATTTAGGCGAGAGCTGTGTGACAGGAATGTTTGGGTCTGAAAAATGACTGGCTCTCAATGAGCATTTTATTTGTTGTTAAGTGTTGAAGTGTGATGTTGTAAATGTGTTTCTCTAGTAGTTTTGATATATATAGATGATAGAAGGTATATTTGTCTGTAACTGTTGGGATCGCTATGTGAGCCAGATTTACTTACTTACTTACTTACTTACTTAGTCGTTCCCTTCTACCGTGAGGTGTAGAGGTTTGGAAGAGAGAGCGCCAGACCATTCTATCAGCTGTCTTCTTCCTGGCCTTGTTCCATTCTAGTCCTCGGTCCTTCAAAGATTGTCTAATGTTGTCCTCCCAGCGGACTCTGGGTCGTCCTGGAGGTCTGGATCCCTGGCTCTTTGTTTCCCATGCTTGTCGTGGTAGCCGATCTTCTCCCATTCTGCAGACATGGCCAAACCATCTTAGTTGGGACTGTTCTATTTGGGTCTGCAGCGGATGGGATTTTAGGCCTTGACGGATCGTCTGGTTGCGGACCATGTCTCTTCTTGTTACTTCAACCACTTTCCTCAGATACCTCATTTCTGAGGTTTGGATCTGGCTTTTGTGGGTTGTAGTCATTGCCCACGACTCGCATCCATATGTCAAGACTGGGACATAGGTGGAGCGGTATACAGCCATCTTCGTTTTCTTACCAACCTCTTTCTTGCTGAGGAATCCACGATTTATGGCCTGAAAAAGTCTCCCAGCCGCTGCTTTTCGAGTGGCCAACTCTTCTTTGATGCCTCCCTTTCGGTCTATAATAGCTCCGAGATATTTAAAGTGGTCGACCTGCTCCAGGACCTGTTCTCCCAAATTAATCTGATGTTTTCTTTCTTCTCGTGATATCACCATGGATTTTGTTTTAAAGCTGCTTATGACCATCCCTCTCTTCTCCAGCTCTTCCTTCCAGACTTGCAGGTTGGATTGGAGATGTGCCTCTGATTTAGCAATCAGGGCAACATCATCAGCAAATGCCAGCTCCGAAATATAGACCTGTCTCATCTTCCAGTACCCCACTGAATACTTTCTTGTTCTCTCCTTACATGCCTTGATGACATCGTCCATAAGGAGTATGAAGAGGTAAGGTGATAGGATATCACCTTGTCTTACACCAGTGGTGGTCCTGAACTCTTCTGACTTATGGTTTACTGTCCTCACATAATTTCTGCAAGACTTGTAGAAGCTCTGTATAGCATGAATCAGAGGTGCTGGAATATTCTTCCTTGCCAAACAGTCCCAAAGTTTGCTCCAGGGGACCCTGTCAAACGCCTTTTCCAGATCTATGAAACAAAGATGGATCTCACTCTTATACTCAAGGGCCTTTTCACTCAGCTGTCTGAGTGTGAAAATTAGGTCTTGAGTACTTCGGTTTGCTCGGAATCCGCACTGGACCTCATCCAATTGTGGCTCAGCTAGGCGTCGGAGTCTCTGCTCTAGGATTCTAGAGTAGATTTTACCAGGGACACTGAGAAGGGATATGCCTCTATGGTTTCCACATTGTCGATTGTCACCCTTTTTGAAAATTGGTATTATGATGGCAATCTCCCAATCCTTTGGTATGGTCTTGTTGCACCATGCTGCCTGTAGGACCTTTAGGAGTAATAGGTCGCCTGATGCTCCCATGTACTTAACCATTTCTGGAATTATACCATCATGCCCTGCTGCTTTGCCCATCTTGATTTTCTCTAGTGCTGCCCTCAGTTCTTCCATCTTTATGTCATCTTCACCATCATTGGTTTTCTCTTCTGTGCTAGTGGTTATCATTTCTGATGCTTCACCATGCTCACCATCCAGGATTTCTGAGAAATATTCTTTCCATCTTTCCATTACTTCCTTCGGGGCAGTAAGCAATTTGCCTTGCTTGTCCTTTATAAATGTGAGAGGGCATTGTTTTTCTTTCCTCATGTTCTTTAGGGTCTTATAGAACAATTTCTGGTTTTCTTGTGCATCTTTTTCTAGCTTTTCTCCAAATTCTTCCCAGGACTTCTGTTTTGCTGCTAGCACTTTGTTCTTTGCTTCTGTTCTGAGTGTCACATATTCTCTATATTTTCCATTTGTCCTATTGTGTTTTTAGCTCCTAAGTATTGTTTCCATGCCATTTTCTTCTCTCTTATTTTCTCTTTGACTTCCTCTGTCCACCAAGGTGTCCTCTTTCTCTGGTTCCCAAGTCGGACTTCACCGCATGCTTCTGCAGCAGCTGTCTTTATGATATCCTTGAATTTATTCCAGAGGCTTTCCAAGTCATCAGGTCGTTCTTCTGTGTTGCTCACTGCTGTAGCAATAAGCCCCTGATATCTGGTCCTAATTTCTGGCTCTCTCAGCTTGTAGGTCCTAATGCTCATTTCTCCTGCTCGTTTACTTGGTTTCTTGCGTGATGTTGGGCAGTTCCTAGGCTGAGCAACTCTTTCAGTTGTTCGTTTGATTGTTAGCAGGTAGTGATCACTTCCAATCTCTGGCCCCCTCCAGACTCTTGCATCTCGGACATATCTGAATGAGCTTCTCCGAACAATGGCATAGTCGATCACTGACTTCTCATTCTTGGTTGGTTCACATCTAGTGTATGCATGTATGCGCTTATGGGGGAACTTTGTGTTTGTAATGATCAGATTCTGCTCACTGCAGAATCTAAGGAGTCGCTTTCCATTGTCATTGAGAGTATCTTCTCCATCTAGCATGGTCATTTCCAACTCTGGCATTAAAATCTCCGAGCATGATAACTTCATCTAGGCAGTCATCCACTGTCCTTTGAAGCAGCTCGAAGAATTCCTCCTTGACCTCTGCTCTCTCATCCTCATTTGATATATATAGATGATAGAAGGTATATTTGTCTGTAACTGTTGGGATCGCTATGTGAGCCAGATTTAGAGAGGATAAACCTTGGCAGTTTTAAATGGGGAAGTAGTTGTGTGCAAAATATTGGTTGTATGCATAGGTTAAAGAATCGCAAGTGATGGTGTCACAGGATTTCTCCTCTTGCTATGCAGTGATGGTCCACCAGTGGCCAAAATTCTGAGTATCTACTGAAGGTCTTCAGAGGTATCTACCTTTCGCTCAAGATTACTCTTGGCAGAGATTTGAATTAAAGAATTGTGCTTCAATTCTAGGGAGCCTCATAGGAATTTAAGACAGCAAGCATCACAGTTGATATTAGCTGCAGTTTTTATTTCGGCCTGTAGCCAGTCTAGTCCTCGATCCTTCAGAGACTATCCGATGTTGTCCTCGCAGCAAAATATAAGTCTTCCTGGAGGTCCGGCCGACTTGGCGGTTACGACCATGCCTCTTCATTTCTTGTGGTCTCTGGTGTAAATCAGTTGTGTCGTTAATGTTTTCGGCTTGTTAAGATATGGAGTGAGTCGTACTGGAACCACGGACAAACATAACTGCCTAAGTTACGGACAGAAGTCTTTCGTCAGTAAGAAAGGAACAAAAACCAGAAGAGAAAGAAAGCGAGAATACAATTTATTGAATATAAATTAAAATAATATGACTCTTAGGTAGAAATCGTTGGTGATGTTCTCGTCTTCTTAAGAGTGTCTAAGCCTCCTATTTCCGCGTCTTCTCTTTGAGCTGAATCTACGAGTTGTTACCAGATTCTCTCAATGTTTTCTTCTCATGACGTGTTCAAAGAAAATTGTCTGTGCCTTATCGTGTTGATTAACTAACAACTTTCTTCTGCTCCTCTAACACGTTATAGACGTCTCATTTGTTGATCATTTAGTGTTGATTACCTAACAACTTTCTTCTGCTCCTCTAACATGTTATAGACGTCTCATTTGTTGATCATTTAGTGTTGATTACCTAACAACTTTCTTCTGCTCCTCTAACACGTTATAGACGTCTCATTTGTTGATCATTTAGTGTTGATTACCTAACAACTTTCTTCTGCTCCTCTAACACGTTATAGACGTCTCATTTGTTGATCATTGTGATAAACGAGCGCAAAGGCCTTATTGCTCTATCTTTTCCTACATCTTTCGTATTGTATTTTCTCCGACATTTGCTCTTTCATCTCATATGTGCGACCCACATTTGCTATTTCATCGTTGTGATTACTCGCGACCGGTATCTAGAGAACCACATTTGTTCTTTCATCAGGGGAAATAAAAGTCCTTTGAT
This sequence comes from Oreohelix idahoensis, assembly GCA_024509875.1. Classification (NCBI taxonomy): domain Eukaryota; kingdom Metazoa; phylum Mollusca; class Gastropoda; order Stylommatophora; family Oreohelicidae; genus Oreohelix; species Oreohelix idahoensis. The sequence goes on from JAMPIV010009905.1 coordinate 118,268, forward strand.
TGAGGCGCCATGCCCGACATTATCGTTTGAAGCCCACATTGCATCGTGATAAATCTGGTAAAAACACATATGGTCATCCTAATCAAACATCGGGGCATGCTGTAATTTCTGTGACACCACATTGGACGCCCAGATTGGCCAGGGGAAAACGTCTCATGCTGTAATGGTGTTATCTTTAGTCGGCCGCGGTTCAGACAAGCGTTGGTTTACCACATTGGACGCCCAGCTTGGCCAGGTGACTTCCAGAAATATATAATACCGCATAATCTACTAGAGTGAGGCAGTCCAGTTTTTTACCTTGTGAGGAAGAGATTAAACCCAAAAACGCATAGCCTAATACACGTGTTTATTCAGAGTGGATGATAATTCAGTTCTGTGATTAATTGTGTTCTTAAAGGATTTTGCGAAGGGAAAAGAAGGTTAGTAGATCTTATACTTATTAATACATTTTCTTATTTTTGTTTATTTTAACCTCACAGCTAAAATGTGCGAAAGATAAAGTTTCAAATAATTCTTGGCATAACTGATTAATAAAATCAGAAGATTTTCCTAGAAGATGATAGGATGATAGGAGGTAATTAATAGTTCATATTTCACATTTATCATCATCACAGTCTCCCATGCGCACACACTCTCATGCACAAGATATTTAACATCATTAGAATTGAACTCAGAGAGAGAGAGAGATGAATAATGAGCAGTAGTTTAAATGAAAGTCAACCAGTGATGTTAAATGTGAAAACTTACGAAGACTTTTGTGTGTCTTCAGTTCATCAGAAGTCTGAGTCTACACGCAACGTGTCTGACGTCTAACCAGAAATAAGTTATCAAAAACGGACATTTGGCTAGCAGAATTCGCCATAGGACATCTTTCATTCCTCAATTAAAAAGGAATATTGTCTCACCCACAAGTCATAAGGTGGACGCAGCATTTTTCGTCACCATATACTGCTTGCTCACAAGTTCAATACAGAGTTATCACAAGTTCAATACAGAGTCAACATAAATTCAAATCACTCGAAAGATCATTATTATCTGAAGTCAAGCAAAAGAGCTCAAAAGAGGAATCGCATATTTATAGCAAGTGCAACACCCTCTTAAGCGCATTCTATGAAGCAGACTCGAAAGTATATGAAACACGACTACATACGCAAGATTATGAGTCTACATATCACTAACATTTCGTGAAGATATCCAGTCTGACCAGTAACGTCGGGAGATTAGACAACAGACCTTTTGTTCATATGACAGCTATTAACTGTTGATCAACACTACAGAGATATATTCAAACAGTGAAGGAATATACATAGATATCTCGTCAGCGTTCTCCGTACGACAACAGTATTCATCAGAACGTCCTCAGCTTAGAGATACCCCACTCGACATAACGTATAACAACTTAGGACATTTTATGCATACATGTGAATCCTCATATCTAGGAGAAGCATTTAGAGACACATGGACTGTGTAGAGTACTCACCATTTTGGTAACACGTATCATATCACATCATCATTTCACTTTACACCAGTTCATTCTTAATTAACTATTACTTAATTAACTGTAATTTTATTATCTCATCTGTGTGTTTTGTGTGAATCGTCTTTCACCATCATCACGTTCTAACCATTACTAACCCTATATGTGTGGATATTTCATTAATAAACCCAACGATCGGTTGATCATTATCAAGAGTTTGTTAATGTATCACTCATGCTGTCGGTGTTACATATTCACCTATAGGAACCTTTCTCTACTCAGATGAGGTTGGGGGCTTTTTCTTTACGGGATCTAAGGGCAGAAGCTAAGGTCGTGGGGAAACAGAACTCTTTCCATACTTAATTAGAAAACACTGTCTAGTGGAAAGCATTCGCATTCCTGTCTTCTTGTCCCTATCTCGAATAGGTCTTTATTCTTTCTTAACGAGCCAATTTCTAGAGACCTTATATCTATATCTCATAGACTATTCCTGGCAAAAACTACTGTAGTAGTTGCCCCAGTGACTCACCACACGACAATCATTTAGTGTTGATTACCCAACAACTTTCTTCTGCTCCTCTAACACGTTATAGACGTCTCATTTGTTGCTCATTTAGTGTTGATTACCTAACAACTTTCTTCTGCTCCTATAACACGTTATAGACGTCTCATTTGTTGCTCATTTAGTGTTGATTACCTAACAACTTTCTTCTGCTCCTGTAACACGTTATAGACGTCTCATTTGTTGATCATTTAGTGTTGATTACCTAACAACTTTCTTCTGCTCCTATAACACGTTATAGACGTCTCATTTGTTGATCATTTAGTGTTGATTACCTAACAACTTTCTTCTGCTCCTCTTACACGTTATAGACGTCTCATTCGTTGATCATTTAGTGTTGATTACCTAACAACTTTCTTCTGCTCCTATAACATGTTATAGACGTCTCATTTGTTGATCATTTAGTGTTGATTACCTAACAACTTTCTTCTGCTCCTATAACACGTTATAGACGTCTCATTTGTTGATCATTTAGTGTTGATTACCTAACAACTTTCTTCTGCTCCTATAACACGTTATAGACGATACATTTGTTGATCATTTAGTGTTGATTACCTAACAACTTTCTTCTGCTCCTATAACATGTTATAGACGTCTCATTTGTTGATCATTTAGTGTTGATTACCTAACAACTTTCTTCTGCTCCTATAACACGTTATAGACGTCTCATTTGTTGATCATTTAGTGTTGATTACCTAACAACTTTCTTCTGCTCCTATAACATGTTATAGACGTCTCATTTGTTGCTCATTTAGTGTTGATTACCTAACAACTTTCTCCTGCTCCTCTAACACGTTATAGACGTCTCATTTGTTGATCATTTATTTGCCTTTAGCTCCCTATGGAGCTTGGGCGTACATCTACAGCTGATCTGCTTGCAGGAAGCCTTCACTGAATCATTCATGTACCCGTGCAACAGTAGTGTAGTTTATGTAGCAATATGTGTTTATGTGATGACGTTGTTAGATTAATCACCTCTTACAACATTCCTGAATGAATAATAACAATATTATTTCTTTGTCTGCTCAATCTATTTAACCGCGGACACAAATCCTGCACGTGTGCCTTTATCTATAGAATTAAACTGAGCACAAAATGATAAAATATTTTACTACGAACAAAACAAAATCCAGGAGACGTCAACTTATCCCTTGTCCTTGCGGTCTCCCATATGAGAGATTGCCACACATGAAGTTATGTTGCCTTCCCCACGAAGAATCCCATCCTGTCCTGAGCGTGGTTGTATGATACAATAAAACAGTGACATCATATGAGATCTCGAGCGCCAAACGAAAGTATCGACATTCTATGATCACGTGGGTTCTATCTATCTTCCCTTCCAGTCATTACTGACCATAGGAGCGTACCTCCCGAAATAACTTTCGATGGCACGAGGTTGGGCAATTGTAGATCGACCTGTTGCCCATGCAGCAAGACCCGGCCTGGACGTCAGAGGAACGGTCTGGCCGCTACAGTCTGACACCAGAAGTAACCGACTGTCACTAGTAGTATACGGAACTTGCCCTCCAATCCATCTTCCCTTTTCATCATTTGTGACTGTATAGGTGATACAGACGCCTTGAGAGCAGAGGATCTGGGGAATGCCGGACATTTTGCGTCTCTTCCAGTCATTGCTGACTTTATAAGGGACGCAGACACCTCAAGGCCCGACGGTCTGAGGAGAACGCCGGACTGTGCGAGCGATATCTGGGAACAGACACACATCTCTCTGCCGTGGTTATCGATACTGGGAGGGCCCGGAGACTGGGCACCACACACTGTCGATAGAGACAGAAGTTCGCCTGGTAAGCATGTATTAGCTCTAGAATTGCCACAGTTGTTCAAGTAGGATCGTGTCATCTAAGGAACCTCGACTGATTTAATGAGCCATTCGTGGTTTCACCGTGTGACAGTGTGAACTTAGACATGCATGGCTTAATCTTTGAGACAAGCATATGACTACTGGCAGGATCAACCAGATAACTGTCCGAACAGACGTGCGTCTCCTTCGACCATTTCGTCGCTCGCGCGGGGAGGGAGACAGCGCTCTGTGCAGAGCGGATCCCGGCGGCCCCAGCGATTTTATTCTTGCGAGAACCACTGGCCGCCTACCGACAAGACGTTCCACTAGTCGGACAGGACGGGCCGAACGCGACACGTGGATCACATATCAATTATATCAGACACACGATCTTGATTGAACTATTCCGACAACTATGGACTACGAGAGTTCTGGCCCAAGCTGAGAAAAGTAATTTCTTAGAATGAAATAAAAAGATAAAAAACGTTGAAGTTTCAGCAGATCATTGACACGACAACAAATAAAGTGTTACACAACAATCTTAACATTAATAGTTATCTTAATTATTGTTTGTAACGTATGAAACAATCCTATCAGCTTTTCGGGAAAATACGGAAATGGCGCTTATTGCATTGTGAAAGCTAAGCTAAACACCTATTAAAAGAAAACGTTCAACCTTTCCGAGTTTCATTGTTCAGTGAGTTCGAAATATTTACACTAGCCTTTCGGAAAATTTCAGAATTTTTTAAAATATTCATATTACACAGATTACTACGCAAAATGCATCGCCATCGCGTTTGAGTATGTATCTGTATTGTCACGGGTTGCCTCACCTTTGCCTTGCAGTAATGGTCCAACAATGGCCAAAACCTAGAGTATCTAATGCGGGTCTTCAATGGTGTCCACCTTCGCACAAGATTACTCTTGGACAGAGATACAGATAGAAGGATGCTGATCATTGTACGTAGAGGAAGTATTCACAAGATATTTCAGAAGTCAAGAGCGTTGCTGAATTTATCTTAGCAATGTTAACTTTTATCTTCCCGACAACTTATGTAAAGAGGACATATATATTTAATTTAGCTCGTACAAGCCGCCAACTGAATTAACAGTGAAATTCTTCTTCTTATTTAGCTCTATAAATGTAAATATAAATATATAAAGATGCTGACTCATCCGTGAGCACTTCTCTCTATAATAACAACTAAATTAACTATGAATTTGTAAAAAAAACAACAACATATAAAAAATGTAATGATCAATTATTATTTAAAAAATAAACAAGGTTACGTTTCGATAGGGTGCAAAAAGATTATGTTATCGTTATCGATACTTGATGCAAAGTAAATATTCGTTGCTGTGGCCTGTTTAATAAGCACTTAGCTGAAAATCGGTGAGCACTGCTGCTGTTGTTCGTTAATTCGTCTCTCCGTGATAAGGGGCACGTCCCTCTCCTGTTGTCAGTGCTGAATATCTTCACAGGTCCATCTGATGTGGCCGTCTAGTGTAGACAATCAGTTTTCTGAATCACAGACTCGTATCACGAATGGTCTTGGAGACTGTGACAGATTATGGTCATAGATTTCTATATCTATTTCCCCATCTACACTTCTCTTTTACCTAAAAGTTTCATCTATGTCTGTTTTTAACATAATTTCCTCCTATACTCAGTGATTTGTCTTTTTTTTCTCTCATCGAATCTCTCTCTTTGTCAAATTTAGCAAGCATTTAATTGCTGTTCGCTATTTTTCCCTTTGATGTAGGTTTATAGCAGACCTGATTAGCATACGTGAGCCGGTATCATTTAATTTTTGAAAGAACAGAGAGAGGTGAAGAAAACTCACACTGATTAGCAATAGTCGGGGTTCGGTTTAATGTGAGATAGATCTTTGATTTTGCAGACTGAACGTAGAAATTCCCCGTAGGTGAGAGGTCTGGTTTTGGAGGGTTAATTTACTATCTTCTTTCATCTTTTAATATTTAAACTCCAACAGAAATCTAACTTTATTCATTCAGACTCCGCAGTGTCTCTAGACATAGCTAGCTTCGTTTCTAGATTACTTTATTAAGTATAATCTCAGTTTGCGTTGGAGTATAGTCTTAAGTAGTCCTGTGTGAGGTAATTATATTGACTAGTATTGTCGAGAGATATATTGTTAGTTAGAATTATATCTTCACTAGATGTTTGTGCATAAGTGTTTTGCCAGTTATGCCAGTCATTTTAATTCTCTAAATTACTGTGTTACAGTGGATAGCAGAATAAATTATTATTTCTAGCTAAAAACTCATTCAGCTATAAATAAATATAATTAAATTGCTAGTAACCAGTCAGAGAATAATTTAACCATCTAAGTAATGCACTGATTCATCATTTGAGTATTGACGGAATATGTACGTATTTCTAATTCATGGTGATCGATTTTTTTTAATGACTAGAATTTATTTCACGGAAGTTTTAAACGACGAGACAAGCTCTAAGCTTATAGTTTTTGATTTAAGTTAAATAACCGAAGTGAACATATTCTATTTACGCGTAGGATTGTGTATACTATTAGGGTTGAGTATTTATGTTTTTCTCTCCCTTTTATACAGTATTTGGGTCAAGCCCTAAATCTACCAGCGGTTTTGGTGTATATGAGAATAACCTAGAAGAAACATTTTTGTACTTAAATACGTGGGTCTACAAGTTAACCCCTGTCTGGCATTGTGTTTGCATTCAGAAGGAGTCAGAGTACCCATCTCACGAACTTTAAGACTAAATGATGCAACTGGGCCTATCGAGCCAGATTATATTTCTTCCCTAAAACTCATGTACATTCAGCCCATGTAACGAAATTACAAACAGTAACATTTCCAACGTTTGACCAATTGTGATGTGACCAATAATTTTATATTGAGAGAAGTTACCAACCTGTCATTTCCTAAGTACTGGAAACCTCGAGATTCTGACATTGTGAGTCCATTTAAAATTTCTTACCTGAACTGATTCAAGTGACATAAACAGTAATCCTAAAATATAGTTGTAAAGTGAACGCTCCCCGGAACATTGGATGAAACCTGTCTCTGCAGAGCTGGGGTTCTCTTTATCCAACAGAACACGGATTCAAGGTGTGTGTATGTATTGGGGGTGTTGGGAAGTCAGGTATTGGTAGTACCTCTGGTGAAGGAGCTGTCATGCCCTTTTTAGGGCAGCTCAGCCACCTTTGGTCCAAACCTGGCATCCAGCTCTCACCTGTGGCTCCTCGTAGCTGTCAGCATGCGACAGCGGCCACCCCCGGACAACGGCTTTGACAGGCCGGCTAAACTAGGTGAGGGTAGCCGAATGGTTATAAACCTTCGGTGAGTTAGGGTCTGCCTACCCATGCATGCGAAGACTGGATTCGATAGACTGCGCGGAAGAAACCACCTGTTGGTTCAACGGGCATGACGGCGATTACCAGCAACGCGCTGTGGAGCGTAAGGAGCACGGCGAGGCACGTAGAAAGCCCTGGTCATCCACTGCACCTGACTTCATCTCCAGTCGTCTTGACTTGTCTTGCCACTGGATTGAGATGGACCCAGGCGAGAGAGTGAGGTCGACGAATTGCGCAACTCTTCCTCACTTTAATCCAAATCACCGCGCAAGTCACTCTTTCATCCATTCATCCATTCATCCATCCACTCACAACAAGTCCTGTGGCGATGGGCGAGCGGCGAAGCGGCAGGCGTGGCTATGCTGGCAGTCGTAGTTGCAGACCTACACACAGGCGGCTCAGGCCATATGGTCGTCTTCCACTGATCGGAGCAGCAGTGGGATTCGGCAGCCCCCTGAGTGTCTGAGCAGCCCTCTTTAGGAAAGCACTGCTCACCTCCATGGCATGAGGAAGGGGCTAGAAAAGGTGCCCTAAACATTGCCTGCTTCACCATTACCTAACCAGCTTACCGCGGTTGGTGGGTACCCTACTTCGGCGGTCGACATATAAGAAAAAGAAAGGACAGATTTTTCCCCCTCATTTTAGGCGCATGGAATGTGCGCACTTTACTTGACAAAGACTTTAATGCAAACAGACCACACTGTCCAAGATCTTTCCAGGCTCGCATCGGGCTCTTCAGTCACCTTCGTACCCATAGACTAACCTAACATATTCTTAAATAATTGGATGAACAGAGTGGTCTTCATCACCCGTGATGGACGAACAACCATGTCCTAAAGTTTGCGCCTTAAGGTGCAAGACATCACGTTTGTAGGTAAGAAAGCAAGTCAGTGGCCACTGGTGAATGAACAGAGAGAAAGCAGGACTGAGTGATTCCCTTATTGTATAATTTATGCACCCACGTTGTAATTTCTTTATGCAAGTTTGTTGCTAAATGATGTTTTCCTCTTAGAATAGATTAATAGATCAACTCTGTTCTTAACTGTAGAGGGAAATCCTAGACCATAGCGTATAAATCTGTGACTATTTGGGGCTATAACTTTTCTGCTAACGGGATCGTGGGTTCAACAGAGGGGGAAAGGATTACACCTATGGGTCTATTCTTTTAGTAATTCATTAACTTATGTGTATGTGTATTTATATGTGATTGAGATTCAAATTTATGATTGTGGTGAATTTTCTTATGATAAATAAAGTTTACATAAACTTATTCAAATGTGTCGGTCAGCTCGTCCAAAAATATCTATATTCCATTGTTATAGTTTTCACGTCTGTGCGTCTAACTGTCGTCACTTATGTGTGTGTGTGTATGAGTGGTATATATATTACTATATATATTCTAGTAGACTGTCTGACTAATCTAGATCTGTTGTAGAGATAGGCTGACCGAGAGAAGCTTCTCGAGTTTCAGGGACAGACTCTATTATTTTCCACCAGCTCACTCGTAAAAATCTATTTCTATTATTATCTCCCACTGAGCTATCACCTGTTCTATTTCTATTCAGAAGGGACCAACCTAAGTCTTAATTCCCCTATCGCAAATCTACGACATAGACTCGAACCACGAACTGGTATCGTAGCGCGAACTTTAGAGGACATAGAAAGAACAAATGCATCTGCTAAGTATATTGTGGTCGGAGGATTAATCAGGCGTCTTTCCCGCTGTCCGTCCACCAGTTTTTGTCTCTCATAAATTTTATTCATAACTCAAGGAATATGATGAGAAATCACCATTATTCTTTTGGTTAATTTAATGGGAAAAATGTGTCTGGACAGCGGCGAATGCAATGGCTTATGCTCGAAGAAAGATTATTAAGTTACATATATCTCACAAAAGGATAATATACACACTTTGCACATGTGATATAATCATCACTCACTCACTGCTCCACTCTGAGTTTAGGGTTACCTCTGCTTTTGATCCTTTGTAAGAACTAGCATGAAGCAATCACCAGCGCTTGCTGTGGTGGTTTATGAATATAGTTTGACTTTGCAACCACTAGCAAGTACAAACATGTCAAAGTCAAAGTATAAAATATATGTTTGTGAAGGTATTGCCTCCCCTGCTTTGCAGTAGTGGTCCAACAGTGGCAAAAACTCAAGAGTATCTATTCTAGGCTTCAATGGAGTCTATCTTTACAAAAGATTACCCTTGGCAGAAATGTAGATAGAAGAGTAGTAAAGCTATCACATGGGAGTCTTCACAAGATATTCAGATAAACGAAAACAATACCAGCTGTTGATGAGCACGTTAATTCTGTAATCTGCCGACACCTTTTATGAAGAATTGAAGCAATGGTTTATTCTAGCTCGTTAAGCCCCCACCGCTGAGTTAATCATTGGAATTATTATTATAATATATTGCTCTCTTTAGAGTGTGTGTTTAGTAACTTTGACTGAGACAAACATGTAGTACATTTAAAAGGATTGAATCGAAGTAAAATTTGTAACATTACAACGAACAAAATTTAATAATCACTTTAAGTTTTAACAGTTGGAAAATAATTTGAATAATTATGAAAAGTATTTCATCACTTGGATGGGATTTAACTGAATAAAGGAGGTACGCTTTTGCGCGATACCAAGCCTTTGATTTGAATTCAGCGGCTAAACGCAGATGTTCGAAATATTACAAAATTTAAAAAGTAACTTTTTCATAATATTAATGTTAGGAATATAAAAAATTAGCTGGCCGGATGGCCCATTCTGAGCAGTGAACTAATATGTTCTTAATTTTACAAACGGATAGATAATATTGAAGATAATGACAAAAGACAGTGTTGTTCACATCATCGACAGACTGTATTGAATCTAAAAGTGTCGCTATTTGCACAAAAAAACACGACCTCGAGACGCAGGTGTTCAAATCTACTTAGTATGGAAGAGAAGGGATTTTGTGGTGGCTGTGTCTAAAAATAACTTTTAACGACAAAATTTTGGAGGGGAGAGAAAGGTTGGTTCAAAAATCAAGTACATTTTTGTAGAAACACAAGTAGAGACGGACAGACTAACAGATAACCATCCATACTTGACTGAAGCATGACTGAAATGACTTTAGGGTAGGAAATTTGAATTTAAAATAAACCTAGGCAGTGATTGGCCACAGACAATCATATTATTAGCGCTCAGACGCGAAAGTGGGGCCATTCTTCAATAGTTGTTCAGTGATAGACACAGATTTTAAAGTGTGGTGATTTCCATATGAAAGAAAGTGAAAGAAGTTTAGGGACGCCATACTATAGCCAGCAGCTCAGCTGAGTTTTGCTAGCAATTCTGTGTTATTTATTCATAATCTGGTAAGATTGAAATTATTTCTTTATATGTTTTGAATATTGTTTAATGTTCGAGTGATTTGATACTGCCATATCAAAATCTAGCCTTACAAACAAGTAGGGATTTGCTCTAGACCCCCCGCCCTAGTCAGGGTCTAGGGACCAACAATGTACATAAACTCCAGCAAGGGTTGGGCAAGACAGATCAAGTGTTGAGAATAATGAAACATATTACCTATCCTCTTTTAGGGCAGAAAACTAATAAATATTTTTCAGAATCTATAGTCCGGGAGGATTTATCTGATGTAAAACCACCATGGTAAATGTGCTGTTTGGTCAGAGAGATCTGACCTGTCTGTATGATGTGGTTGTTGTGTCAGTGTTGTGTCCAGACGTGGGTAGAGAATAGATTTTGACACATGGCCCATACTTTGATTGCAGAGCTTTGAGTTTCTGTTGTCAACAAAGCAGTGTCTATTCAGTTGGTGACTTTACTCGAGTGTATCTGTGCAGTACTTGTGACAGAGACCACCATTATTGCCCGCCAGCACGGAGAGGTGGGACCACCAGATTTCAGCACCAGAGCTACAACTACAAGATGAGTGAGCCTCTGGTCTGCTGGACATTCACCAACGCTTTGTAGTTACTAATACCCCCATAAAAATTCCCACCATTTTCTGGACACTGTGTAGTCAATATAGACAGGTGTGATGAGGCCACCCCAACAGCACAAACATTAACTATCCTCCCAAGTAGATGACTACTAGAACATTTTAATAAAACTAACTAGTATAGTACATATATATGTACACTATTGCATTTATGATATAATATTCCATGCATTTCTTTCATAATCTCTAAATCCTTTTTAAGTTCTGGACAATCTAAAAAATTGATCCAGAACAAAATAAATGTAATATAATTCTATCAAAAAATTTTACACACGTGAGTTAGTTCAGTGTATTTTAACATTTATTAATATTATTAGTCTTGTTAAATATCTGTGGGTATATCTATAACCTATTACACCACACTACATATCATAACCCTAGACACTTTACGTAGCTACATTCATAAAAAAAAAAAAAAATAGTGTGAGGTCGTAGTGGTAGCAAGAAAGGCCTTCTGACAATTCACAACTACATCTTATCTCAGGAGCCTTCACAGCTGGCCTCATACAATTACATTTAGTAATATCACCATCATACAATACCATCAAACACCACTACATATATTGGGGTCTTGTCCGGGGATAATTAGCCCAACAGTAATATTAGGATCTCCTGGTGGGAGAAATAAAAGTAGGGAAATAAATTGTAAAATTCCCTTTAACATTAAAAGTGTCCCTACAGATAAAAGTTGGTGAATCTTCACAGCCAGTAATAATTAATTAGTTAACTGGTTAGTTAGAATTAGTTAGACTATAGTCATATAGTAATTAGAAGTACTTAGTGTATTTACTGGTTAGAGATTTAGCTTGTATATTATTATATTGTCTAAAAAGTATGGCGGAGTTGGCAAAATTTAGATCAGCTGCTGTGCTCACCGCGAAGGAGATGGGAATGGATGGTCAAATTTTAATTCAATATGTAACGGCTGAATGTGATAAATATATTGAACGGGAAGAAAGGAGATTAGAAAAAGAGGCTGAAAGAAAATTAGAGGCTGAAAGGTTAGCTGAAGAGAAGAGGTTACAAATTGAGGCTGATAGAGACATTAAGAGGCTGCAGATTGAGGCAGAAGAAAAACGACAGCAAAGGGAGGCAGAAGATAAAAAGGCCGAAAGGGAGGCAGAAGATAGAAGGTTGCAAAGGGAGCACGAATTACGACTAAGGGAGCTGGAATTACAAGGCCCGGCCCCTGAAAATGGTGCCAGCCCTTTTGCCTCAGATGCTACGCCCAGTCTGGGAGCCTCAAACTCAGCTATGGGGTTTCATTTAGACCATTTTGTTGAAAAAGACGATGACATAGAGGGGTACCTAGGACGTTTTGAGTTATTAGCTACTACATATGGGTTAGAGAGAGAGAGGTGGAGTTTAAAGCTATCACAGGGATTGAGAGGTACTTCTTATGAAGTATTTGCCAAATGAACAGGGAAGACCAAGACAATTATGACATGTTAAAGCAGGCTTTGTTATTAAGGTACGAGAAGAATGGTGAATTTTATCGTAAGAAATTTAGAAATGCCAAACTGTTGTCTGGGGAGACATACCACCAATTCTCTGCCAGACTAGAAACCTATTTGGAGAAATGGACGGCTCTGGGGAAGACCCAAGATCTTAAAGAAATGATCATGATTGAGCAATTGAGAGAGTCCATGGCTCCAGACATGAGAAAATTTCTCATGGAACAAGGTGCAGAGAAGTTGGGGGAAGTTTTAAATGTTGCTGAGAGGTATCAGGCAGCCCAGGCAGAGGTAAGTGGTGCTAAGAAGAAGCACATAGACAATTTTAAAGCTCCACAGCAATTTAATAAATTTGATAATAGAGAGCAGGGAAATAAAGGTAGGACAAACTTTGAGCGGCCAAGAAATGACTATCGCGACAGAAACTCACAGTTCAATGACCAAAAGTTCAATGAAAGAAAAACCGTTGAACCAAGGAAAAAGATGGTGTAAATGGTGCAAGAAGGATAACCATAACACCGAATTTTGTAGAAGGAAACCTTCAAACATTGCTGCAATGAAGTCGGGGACGCAAAGATTAAAGGTTAATCCTAATGGACAACAGGAACCTTATCACCCCCCAGTTTGTGAGGATGTTATTTGTAATGGGGTCACCATAAGGTGCCTTTATGATACAGGTTTGGATTATGATTCAGTTGTGAAGTCTAGCCTAGTGGACCCAAGTCAGTATACCACAGAAACAGTGGAAATACAAGGGGCGACTAAGGACATACCACTCATGACACTTCCCATCGCAAGGATAACGGTGAAAACTCGCTATGTGGAAGGAGAAATCAGAGCAGCAGTGATAGATGAACCAATCTACCCTCTGATATTGGGGTGTAGATACGTCTTCTTGGGGAATCCCGAGAAACCGGTGATCATGGCGACAGTGCAGACCAGGTCACAGAAGAAGGAGGAAGAAGGTGAACCTATAAATGCTCATCCAGAGGAGATGAGGAAGGCGCAGGCTGAGGATAGGACACTCAAGCCCTGTTTTAAAAAATTGCCCAAATGCCACACACCTCCGAGCAAGGGAGAGTACTTTGTGAAGAACAGATTATTATATAGGAAGACAGGAACTAGATCCCCTGGTCACGGACAGTTAGTTCTTCCCAAGATATATAGGGCAAACTTAATAAGGAGCTTACATGTTGGAACAGATGGTGACCATGAGAAAGTCGGTACCATCTGCCAAAAGATTGCTCGAAAATACTATTGGCCCGACGTAACTGTCGATGTTGAAAACTTTGTAGAAGCATGTGGCGTATTTCATGAGGGAACACCCACAAAGGGAAAATATGTGCAGGACCTAGAAACGCCACGGGGCAACTTTAGGCCTGAAAGGAAAACTAATTATACTCAGGTAGACAAAGTGGAATGGGAGCCCCCTTTTCACACCCAGTCTTCACTTGAATGGATTAACATGGCCACTATGCGAAGAGTACAAAGAAGAAATTTTACCCAGGATAAGATGACAATCCCTCGGTCAGACTTATATAAACTGGAAGAACAGACAAGAGAGCGAAGATCTCTCATAAACAATCTTAAGTGGGGAGACAAACCCCAGAGAAAAATTGGTAGTGGTCGATTTGTGAGTGATGATTCTAGGAAGAAAAGTCCTCATTATAGAGCTTCTAATGGACGGGACCCGATGGGTTCCATGAAAAATAAGTATGATAAATTAAAGATCCAGATGTAACTTTATTAAGGACCTGGACAGATGAGAAGGCGGAAGAGACTGTTACCTCATCGTATCAATATGTGAACGAACTGACCACTCGTTTGAAAGCTGGATGGAAACTGGCAAATGATAATTTGAAACAAGCCAGGAAGAAACATGCAGCATATTTTAATAGGAAGGCAAAGGACAGGGAACTGGCAGTCAGAGAGAAGGTGCTGCTTCTACTACCCGGAAGCCAGAATAAATTACAAATTGGTTGGCAAGGTCCATATACGGTTCTAGAGAAGGTGTCTAGAACAAACTATAAAATTGACAAAAAGGGGAAGGAGAAAGTTTATCATGTAAACCTGTTAAAGAAGTATCTGGACAGACCACTCCAGGAAAGCACCCCCTTATTGACCTTGGCTATTGCAACCCAGATGCAAAAAGAACCACTCACCTCACATGAATACCCATTACATCCTTGTGAAACAGCAGCACAGGTAAAAGTCAGTAAGCACCTGACTAAAAACCAGAGGGAGAGAGTTCAACAGGTTCTGGAGGAACATACAGATGTATTAACAGATAAACCAGGCCATACAAATTTGTTACAGTATGACATGAAACTGGTAGACTCAAACCCAATCTGTATGAGAGCCTATTCTATTCCGTTCGCGAAGGAGAAGGCATTGAAGGAAGAAATAGAGTATTTGTTGAAGGAGGGGATTATTTCGCACAGTGAATCATCTTTTAGTTCTAGTGTCGTTTTGTTGAGGAAACCGTCTGGGGAACACAGACTGTGCATAGATTACAGGAAACTGAATGCTGTCACAGAAGGACAAGTGGATCCATTACCAGACACAAAACAGTTATTTGCCAGACTGAACAAGGCAAAATACTTTTCAAAGGTGGATCTTAGTAAAGGCTATTACCAGATCCCAGTGAAGCCTGAAGTGAGACCTTATTTGGCTTTTAGCACTTCGGATGGACATTATGAATTCAATATGCTACCATTCGGACTGAAAAATGCTCCGAGTGTGTTTTCAAGGATGATGCGAAAATTGTTGGATCCCCTGAATAACCCATGTATCACGAATTTCATGGATGATATTCTCGTCGCCACAGAGACATTTGAAGAACACATTGAAGCTCTGGAGATGTTGTTTGATAGACTTCGGGAGGCGAACTTAACTGCTAGGCCAACAAAATGTTGTATTGGATGCAAAGAGTTGGAATTCTTGGGACACACTGTATATCAGGGTAATATGACCCCTGATCCTAAGAACTTGGAAAAACTGCAGAGAGCACCTAGGCCACAAACAAAAAAAGGACGTGCGATCATTCGTGTCGTTATGCGGATTTTATCAGAAATACATCAAAAATTTTAACGCTATTTGTGCTCCTCTGACTGATCTGACTCGCAAGGGACTTCCAGATAAAATTATTTGGACTGCACAATGTGAACTAGCGTTCCAAGAGTTAAAGGAAAAACTCACTAGCAAGCCTATTCTCAAACTGCCTGATTTGACACAGGACTTTGTCTTAAGATCCGATGCAATTACATGTAGGAAGGTGGGGCTTCTGTTGCTAAGTCATCCCTTCACCTGACATGGGGAACATTTTACCAGTCCCATATGCAATTCCATCTACCCAATCCTTGACTTGTCGGTCAAGACTACTTCCTCATATCGGCACCCGCCCGGTGATTCCAATATTCCTCCTAACTGGCAGAACGTGAGGAGTAATTTTACACTATGTGTTATCGTGGTTTAATGGAACTTGCCATAAGGCCTATTTTCAAGTGGGAGATTGTGTCCCAGTGATATTGACAGAGATACCCACACCTCACCCCAAACCTTCACCACCACAGATAACATACTTAGGATTCACTAACATAATACGTAGGCTGCGGAATAGTACATGATCGCCTAGGACCGACCAATCACATCCTCCATAATCTTTTGACTTTTCACTCCCTCCTAGGGACAGGAGGGAACCACATCCTCAAAAGGAAAAAAAATCTCATCTGGATAAGAATGATACACGTGAGACTGACCAAGGCTAAGGAAAGACGTCTTTTTGGGGGGGGGGGGGGGGGGGGGGGAACGGAGAAAAAGTCACGTTTCCCTACGCTCTTCCCTATTAAAGAGTAGCACACTCGAGCTACAGAAGGAGAAGGGACCCTCCCTATCCAACGACAACAGTCACTCTATTGGACGCAATTCTGCGCGATACCAAGCCTTTTCTTTGATTTTGACCCTTCATCGGCTCTAATCGCAGATCTTCCCACCCTCACTCATATCACAACACACCCCCAGTAACCCCCTTTTCATAATATTAATGTTAGGAATATAATAATTCCAGCTGCCGGTATGGCCTCATTCTGGAGCAGTGAATGAACCCCAACACTATCCACACCTTCTTAATTTTACATAACGGACACAAAACACCCACCTTGAAAATCACACAATGACCAAAATGACACCCAATGTTCATACTTATTCCATCGACTTCCATAAAATCACCTACCCTGGTATCTGAATCAAATAAACAGTGTACCGCTACTACTCTGCACAAAAAAACACTCCCACTCTCGCGACGCAGGTGTTCACAACTCCTCCTTAACTCATGTGCCACTCCCTATCAGTGCCAACTTATAGAGGTTTAAGCTGTGTCTAAAAACATAACTATCTTCAACGAAAACAAAACTCGGACTTGGAGGGGAGAGGAAAGGTTGGTTCACAAAAATCAAGTACATTTTTGTAGTAGCATAACACAAGTAGAAGGACCGGGGGACTGACTAACAGATAACATCCAATACTTGACTGAAGCTAATGGAACTGAAAATGACTTTAGGGGTCGGAAATTTGAATTTAAAATAAACCTAGGCAGTGATTGGCCACAGACAATCATATCATTAGCGCTCAGACGCGAATGTGGGGCCATTCTTCAATAGTTGTTCAGTGATAGACACAGATTTTAAAGTGTGGTGATTTCCATATGAAAGAAAGTGAAAGAAGTTTAGGGACGCCATACTATAGCCAGCAGCTCAGCTGAGTTTTGCTAGCAATTCTGTGTTATTTATTCATAATCTGGTAAGATTGAAATTATTTCTTTATATGTTTTGAATATTGTTTAATGTTCGAGTGATTTGATACTGCCATATCAAAATCTAGCCTTACAAACAAGTAGGGATTTGCTCTAGACCCCCCGCCCTAGTCAGGGTCTAGGGACCAACAATGTACATAAACTCCAACAAGGGTTAGGCAAGACAGATCAAGTGTTGAGAATAATGAAACATATTACCTATCCTCTTTTAGGGCAGAAAACTAATAAATATTTTTCAGAATCTATAGTTTGGGAGGATCTATCTGATGTAAAACCACCATGGTAAATGTGCTGTTTGGTCAGAGAGATCTGACCTGTCTGTATGATGTGGTTGTTGTGTCAGTGTTGTGTCCAGACGTGGGTAGAGAATAGATTTTGACACATGCCCCATACTTTGATTGCAGAGCTGTGAGTTTCTGTTGTCAACAAAGCAGTGTCTATTCAGTTGGTGACTTTACTCGAGTGTATCTGTGCAGTACTTGTGACAGAGACCACCATTATTGCCCGCCAGCCCGGAGAGGTGACACCACCAGATTTCATGACAAGAGCTACAACTTACAGATGAGTGAAGCTCTGGTCTGCTGGGACATTCACCAACGCTTGTAGTTACTAATACCCCATAAAAATTTCCCTACACCATTTTTTAATTGGACCACTGTGTAGTCAATTATAGACAGGTGTGATGATGAGGCCACCCCAACAGCACACAAAACATTAAACTATGTGTGTCCCAAGTTAGATGACTTACTAGAACATTTTATAAAATAAAATAACTAGTATAGTACATATATATGTACACTATTGCAATTTGATGTTGAATAATCTTCCATGCATTTCTTTCATAATCATTCTTAAAAATCCTTTTTAAGTTTGGACAAATCTAAAATAAAATTGATCCAGAACAAAATAAATGTAATATAATTCTATCAAAAAATTTTACACACGTGAGTTAGTTCAGTGTATTTTAACATTTATTAATATTATTAGTCTTGTTAAAATATCTGTGGGTATATCTATAACCTATTACACCACACTACATATCATAACCCTAGACACTTTACGTAGCTACATTCATAAAAAAAAAAATTATAGTGTGAGGTCGTCTGTGAAGTCTGGTAGCAAGAAAGGCCTTTCTGACAATTCACAACTACTTATTTCTATCTCAGGAGCCTTACAGCTGGCCTCATTAACCAATTACAATTAGTACATATCACCATTCATTACCTTTTACATCAAACCACCACTACAGGAGGTCAACTGTTTGTGCCGCGGATAATTTTACACTTAAGCTGCCAATGGTAGTTTCGTTCTCTTTACCTGGGTAAGTTCTTCTAATCTGCTCATCCGCTTGGTCTCTGCGTCAAAATTCAATCGGCGCACGTTCCCAGACCGTACCAGGAAGTGAACGGCCATTACGTTGGGTTCTGCGTCGATGTCTATAAGACCTCCTATGATGGTATGTGTCTCTTACTACGTAGTCATGCCCATTTCTAACCTTCACTGGTACCAGAGATAGTTTTTTTCTGCCGATACCACCAAATAATATGGTAATACCCATAGACCGGAATCGCTTTTCTGGGTATGGCCTCACTCCGACCACAGTCTACATGTGCCTCTTCTTTTCTACATATCCCAAAACAAACAGACATACTTTACCTCGACATGAGAATCTCCAACAACTAAGTTTCACCCTCGGGAGATATAAAACAAACCTTTACATTTACACTGAATTAGCCTCCATGGGCACCAACCCCATCCCCTTAACCTACCTCACCCACAGGTTAAACGTACAGATCAAAATCCCATGTAAATACCTATACATCTCCACTGTTTGAAAAGTGTTACATAAAAAAATTCAATTTATGTTTCATGTCCCCTATTCCCATTCTGGAAACAGTTTGAAACCTTCTATTAATTTAACGTGAATATTTTCATATAGAATTAAACATAATACCCAACAAGCTTGAAAACCTATCCACATAAACACTTTCCAAATATGAATATCCCATACTACAAAACAACCCATTCAAAAAACTGCTTGAAATTGTACAGTAATTATACTTCCAAAATGTACACTAGTTCCATTCTTTCCTTCACACTGCTCCACCTAGGGAACCTGGAACTACTTATATGTCTTTAGTTCTCTTTAGACAAACTAATCATAATTATCCATCAACCAGCCACGTATAGTGGTGGTTCATGAATTCATCATTACTAGATACTGAGGTTGCCAGCCCTAATGGACTATAGAAATCTAATAGCGAACCACATCACACATAAGGCTTACATGGTAATCACCTACAATCTCCAAATATGTTAGTTTCAACATGCGTAGTAACACATTCAACATATATATAGAAAATGCATACACAACACGCACAACTCTTGCACTACCCCCACGTTTCTTGACACTCACAGGACATAAAGAGACGAATCGTTCTCTTACACGCATCTGAGGATTTCTTTAAATATGACATAAATTCACCTCTCTGGAACGCCTTGAATTCTAATCATTGTGTGTCCTTGTCCCGGGGTATCCTTATATCACATACATTGTCGATAAGTCACTCTGTGCTTCAAGATACTCCATATCTCCGCTTTTAACTCCAACCACAAACCATCTCATACCGGTCACACGCTCATCAACATCTACTATCTCTCCTCACTCAACAACAAATCTAGATCTTCACTCATGGCGATCTTACTGTGTTCGTACTATCCCCTCAGCAATCTGATAACTCCACAGTCCCGCTTTTATAAATAAAATACCCCATATATCCCCGCTCTTCACGCGCATATTAGTCTGCGCTGAATCTTATCAGACTCATCCATCAAACTCTCACTCTCATACCATAGATACTAGGGTGTGATCTATGCAAAAGTCTCCCACGTGAAATACACTGATGTCGTGCCTGCAAAGGTCACGTATTACCATATATATAGAATCTGATGCCTAACAAACCCTTGCCATACACTCTCACAAACACATTTGTAGATCTCATATTGTCTAAAATTGTAATAAAATCCATGATTTCTTTTTAACCAAGTGACCGGAAGCGATTATATCACGCTTGTCTGCCCACAGGTGTCACACAGACAGTAATTTCGTTATCTGTCGTATGAGTACGCAAACTCCGTGTCTTATTGGTGATTAAGCCGATAGCGCTGGCCGATGTACGTGTTAATCTGCTGCGCCTATAACCAACAGATCTTGGTAGCGCCAAGCAAACGCGATGTATCATATCAGCCGCTCCTTGCAAATAGTATATTTATCACCTACAGGGTGCTTTGATAAAATCAAATATCTGCTACTTAGCAGAATAATAAAGAAAGAAAGAAAAGTGCGATAATTGACAAATTAATATGAAACAAACATAAAGGTATGTTTTCAGGCACTCGTAAGAAATAAAGAAGTAGAACACTAGACAACAGAAAAACAACAGACATGAGTGGCTTACCCTGGATTTGAACACTGGACCTTCCGTGCGACAACTCCGCCCAGCTATGCAAGCGAATCACACCATCCTCCCTGCCATCCACGGTGATGTCCGGGATGCTAGAGTCTGGAGGGGGCCAGAGATTGGAAGTGATCACTACCTGCTAACAATCAAAAGAACAACTGAAAGAGTTGCTCAGCCTAGGAACTGCCCAAAATCACGCAAGAAACCAAGTAAACGAGCAGGAGAAATGAGCATTAGGACCTACAAGCTGAGAGAGCCAGAAATTAAGACCAGATATCAGGGGCTTATTGCTGCAGCGGTGAGCAACACAGAATAACGACCTGATGACTTGGAAACCCTTTGGATTAAATTCAAGGATATCATAAAGACAGCTGCTGTAGAATCATGCGGTGAAGTCCGACTTGGAAACAAGAGAAAGAGGACACCTTGATGGACAGAGGAAGTCAAAGAGAAAATAAGAGAGAAGAAAATGGCATGGAAACAATACTTAGGAGCTAAAAACACAACAGGACGAATGGAAAAATATAGAGAATATGTGACACTCAGAACAGAAGCAAAGAACAAGGTGCTAGCAGCAAAACAGAAGTCCTGGGAAGAATTTGGAGAAAAGCTAGAAAAAGATGCGCAAGAAAACCAGAAATTGTTCTATAAGACCCAAAAGAACACGAGGAAGGAAAAACAATGCCCTCTCAAATTTATAAAGGACAAACAAGGCAAATTGCTTACTGCCCCGAAGGAAGTAATGGAAAGATGGAAAGAATATTTCTCAGAACTCCTGGATGGTGAGCATGGTGAAGCATCAGAAATGATAACCACTAGCACAGAAGAGAAACCAATGATGGTGAAGATGACATAAAGATGGAAGAACTGAAGGCAGCACTGGAGAAAATCAAGATGGGCAAAGCATCAGGGCATGATGGTATAACACCAGAAATGGTTAAGTACATGGGAGCATCAGGCGACCTACTACTCTTAAGGGTTCTACAGGCAGCGTGGTACAACAAGACCATACCAAAGGATTGGGAGATTGCCATCATAACACCAATTTTCAAAAAGGGTGACAATCGACAGTGTGGAAACTATAGAGGCATATCCCTTCTCAGTGTCCCTGGTAAAATGTACTCTAGAATCCTAGAGCAGAGACTCCGACGCCTAGCTGAGCCACAATTGGATGAGGTCCAGTGCGGATTCCGAGCGAACCGAAGTACTCAAGACCTAATCTTCACACTCAGACAGCTGAGTGAAAAGGCCCTTGAGTATAAGAGTGAGATCCATCTTTGTTTCATAGATCTGGAAAAGGCGTTTGACAGGGTCCCCTGGAGCAAACTTTGGGACTGTTTGGCAAGGCAGAACATTCCAGCACCTTTTATTCATGCTATACAGAGCTTCTACAAGTCTTGCAGAAATTATGTGAGGACAGCAAACCATAAGTCAGAAGAGTTCAGGACCACAACTGGTGTAAGACAAGGTGATACCCTGTCACCTTACCTTTCCATACTCCTCATGGACGATGTCAACAAGTCATGTAAGGAGAGAACAAGAAAGTATTCAGTGGGGTACTGGAAGATGAGACAGGTCTGTATTTCGGAGCTGGCATTTGCTGATGATGTTGCCCTGATTGCTAAATCAGAGGCGCAACTCTCATCCAACCTGCAAGTCTGGAAGGAAGAGCTGGAGAAGAGAGGGATGGTCATAAGCAGCTCTAAAACAAAATCCATGGTGATATCACGAGAAGAAAGAAGACATCAAATTAAGCTGGGAGAACAGGTCCTGGAGCAGGTCGACCACTTTAAATACCTCGGAGCTATTATAGACCGAAAGGGAGGCATCAAAGAAGAGTTGGCCAATCAAAAAGCAGCAGCTGGGAGACTTTTTCAGACCATAAATCGAGGATTCCTCAGCAAGAGAGAGGTTGGTAAGAAAACAAAGATGGCTGTATACCGCTCCACTTATGTCCCAGTCTTGACATATGGATGCGAGTCATGGGCAATGACTACAACCCACAAAAGCCAGATCCAAACCTCAGAAATGAGGTATCTGAGGAAGGTGGTTGAAGTAACAAGAAGAGACATGGTACGCAACCAGACGATACGTCAAGGCCTTAAATCCCACCCCCTGCAGATCCAAGTAGAACAGTCCCAACTAAGATGGTTTGGCCATGTCTGCAGAATGGGAGAAGATCGGCTACCACGACAAGCATGGGAAACAAAGAGCCAAGGATCCAGACCCGCAGGACGACCCAGAGTCCGCTGGGAGGACAACATTAGGCAATCTAGAACTAGAGGACTAGAATGGAACCAGGCCAGGAGGAAGACAGCCGATAGGATAGTTTGGCGCTCTCTCTTCCAAACCCCTACACCTCACGGTAGAAGGGGAGCGACTAAGTAAGTAAGTAAGGATTTTGTCATCTTTAGAGTTCTCTTCTCATCTCCTGCTCCACTGACCCGTCTGGTTCTTGTCATCAGTTCCACATTCGTACCATGTCAATCTTTCTAGTCCAAGCTAGCACCCATTTATGATAGTCGTAACTGCTTGTTTGTTGTTTTTGTTCTTCTCCATGTTTCAGAGCCATACAATAGGATTGACTTGACAATTGCATTGAAAATTCTGATTGTCGTGTTGGGCCTGATTTCTTGTGATCTCCATATATTTCCTAATACACTGAAAGTTCCTCTTGACTTGTGTTTTCCTATTTTGATACTTCTGTCTATTCCTCCATCTGTGCTTGTATTGCTGCCAAGTTATGTATGAATCTACATCTAGTAGTGCTGTTTCTGTTAGTACAATTTTGTTATCGTTTCCTGCATGTATTCTCATTATCTGTCTTTTGTCCCTGTGTATTGTCCCGGTGTTTTGTCCCTGTGTATTGTCCCGGTGTTTTGTCCCTGTGTATTGTCCCGGTGTTTTGTCCCTGTGTATTGTGAGGCGCATTAGATGTGATCTCTCATCAAGTATTTTCATTTTATCTTGCCGTTATTTAAAGATTCTGAGGGGGAAAAAATCATTGATACATGTATATGGAAAACACTGGAACAAGAGAAAGTTCCAACAATATCAGGCGAGACGACCGAAAGATATACAGAATAGACACACAGAAAAGTATTACAAAATGTATTATTATTTCAAGCGGTGTAGTTTATCATGGGGTAAACAAAGACGGGTTGTCTACTTCTTACTTGGACAAAGAATGAAGAAATTGGTACGTTACGATCACAAAGTCTTCAACATGGATAAACCCACAAAAACAGCAGAGAAAGGAGAGAAAGAATTAATTTACGTGCATTTAAAAAAATTAATATAAAGAGGGACTTGGTTTGGTTTGGTTTGGTTTGGTTTGAATGACTATCTTCATGGCACACGTACAACTGCATCAGTGCTCCTACCTCCTCCCTTAGATAACACAAGAATTATCTCAGCACAGTTCACGAACTCCGTAGCACCGGTGAGAATCCCGGTGTGTGAATACAGGAAGCACACATTCTATAAATATTTCTGTGGTGGTTTAGTGTCCTAATTTTTGAATTTTGTTAGGGCAGTGGCCGTACGGCTTACGCTTTACGATAACCAACTGCCAAGGGTTTTTTAACATGCGCAACTTGCACACGGGACCTTCTTTTTTTTTTTTTTTGCCCTGATCCGAGACGGCTATGCATCAAATCTCACTATTCATGAGATCAGGGGTAGTATGACATCATTTTGACCATTGGTTCTGAAAAAAAAAAATTAAAAATTCCATACATTATATTCCCGGTACTGGGAAGCGAACCGTGAGCGTAAGATTGGCAAAGTAGTTAAAGCACTGGCCTGTCGCGACAAAGGTACCGGATTCGAA
This sequence comes from Oreohelix idahoensis, assembly GCA_024509875.1. Lineage (NCBI taxonomy): Eukaryota > Metazoa > Mollusca > Gastropoda > Stylommatophora > Oreohelicidae > Oreohelix > Oreohelix idahoensis. The sequence continues at coordinate 143,021 of JAMPIV010009905.1, forward strand.
ACACGCTTCAATCTATCCACCTATAAATGGGTACCTGACTCTACTCTTGAGTTAATGAAGGCAAAGGCTGCAAGGAAGGGAACTGATCACCCCACCTCTGGAAGCTAGACCTAGTATTGTGCAGTCTCGAACACTTCTCTCACCTACCGCAGTATTTGTTATGGGATTACCTTTACTTTTACTTTTGTAATCACGTGATTACTACCTTCCTCACGGACGACGTCATCAAGGTATGTAAGGTGAGAACTAGAAAGTATTCAGTGGGGTACTGGAAGATGAGACAGGTCTCTATTTCAGAGCTGGCATTTGCTGATGATGTTGCCCTTGTTGCAAAATCAGAGGCACATCTCCAATCCAACCTGCAAATCTGGAAGGAAAAGCTGGAGAAGAGAGGGATGGTCATAAGCAGCTCTAAAACAAAATCCACGGTGATATCACGAGAAGAAAGAACACATCAAATTAAGCTGGGACAACAGGTCCTGGAGCAGGTCGACCACTTTAAATACCTCGGAGCTATTATAGACCGAAAGGGAGTCATCAAAGAAGAGTTGGCCACTCGAAAAGCAGCAGCTGGGAGACTTTTTCAGGCCATAAATCGAGGATTGCTCATCAAGAGAGAGGTTGGTAAGAAAACGAAGATGGCTGTATACCGCTCCACCTATGTCCCAGTCTTGACATATGGATGCGAGTCATGGGCAATGACTACAACCCACAAAAGCCAGATCCAAACCTCAGAAATGAGGTATCTGAGGAAGGTGGTTGAAGTAACAAGAAAAGACATGGTCCGCAACCAGACGATATGTCAAGGCCTAAAATCCCACCCCCTGCAGACCCAAGTAGAACAGTCCCAACTAAGATGGTTTTGCCATGTCTGCAGAATGGGAGAAGATCGGCTACCACGACAAGCATGTGAAACAAAGAGCCAGGTATCCAGACCCCAGGACGACCCAGAGTCCGCTGGGAGGACAACATTAGACAATCTTTGAAGGACCGAGAACTAGAATGGAACCAGGCCAGGAGGAAGACAGCCGATAGGATAGTCTGGCGCTCTCTCTTCCAAACCTCTACACCTCACGGTAGAAGGGGAACGACCAAGTAAGTATTATTACTACCTTCATCATCATCTTCTTTTTCCGCTACTCTTCTAATGTCGTAAAATCTGTATGTTTCCTTGTTTTGCTACAATGACGCTGATTGTTACTATGGACGCTCATGACCTTTCGTTCTTCAGCTTAAAAATAATGACCCACGGGATTTTGTTTTATTTATTTCATGCGGTTTTAGCCGGTTGTGTGGAGACTGACAGATTATTGCCCGCCCAGGCAGACATAAGTTATTAGAACAACTTGACCAGGTGACCTTGAGTGTTCTATTTCACCTGGTAGCACGAAGGTCATCGGCTTATAAAAACGGCAAGAAACTTTCCAGGTGTTTTCACAAAGACGATTGCTTGTGTCATTATGGTCGACTTCTCATTATCATTGTGTCATTATGGTCGACTTCTCATTAACATAGCTTGTGTTATTATGGTCGACTTCTCATTCATTAACATTGCTTGTGTCATTATGGTCGACTTCTCATTAACATTGCGTGTGTCATTATGGTCAACTTCTCATTCATTAACATTGCTTGTGTCATTGTGGTCGACTTCTCATTGACATTGCTTGTGTCATTATGGTCGACTTCTCATTAACATTGCTTGTGTCATTATGGTCGACTTCTAATAAACATTGCTTGTGTCATTATGGTCGACTTCTCATTAACATTGCTTGTGTCATTATGGTCGACTTCTCATTGACATCGTTTGTGTCATTATGGTAGACTTCTCATTAACATTGCTTGTGCCATTATGGTCGACATCTCATTAACATTGCTTGTGTTATTATGGTCAACTTCTAATAAACTTTGCTTGTGTCATTATGGTCGACTTCTCATTAACATTGCTTGTGTCATTATGGTCGACTTCTCATTAACATTGCTTGTGTCATTATGGTCGACTTCTCATTAACATTGCTTGTGTCATTATGGTCGACTTCACATTAACATTGTTTGTGTCATTATGGTCCACTTCTCATTAACATTACTTGTATCATTATGGTCGACATTAACATTGCTTGTGTCATTATGGTCGACTTCTCATTAACATTGCTTGTGTCATTATGGTCCACTTCTCATTAACATTACTTGTACCATTATGGTCGACTTCTCATTAACATTACTTGTGTCATTATGGTCGACTTGTCATTAACATTAATTGTGTCACGATGGTCGACATTAACATTGCTTGTGTCATTATGGTCAACATTAACATTGCTTGTGTCATTATGGTCGACGTTAACATTGTTTGTGTCATTATAGTCGACATTAACATCGTTTGTGTCATTATGGTCGACATTAACATTGTTTGTGTCATTATGGTAGACATTACCATTGCTTATGTCATTATGGTCGACATTAACATTGCTTGTGTCATTATGGTCGGCATTAACACTGCTTGTGTCATTATGGTCGACATTAACATTTGCTTTAATTCATGATTTATTTCATCCATGTAATAACCATCAGCACCCCAAGGAGAACAGACCTTCACCAAATTCATGATTAGTTTCTTCAGTCCTGTGCCATTCACTCAAGTTCTTTCTGTGTCTCCTGCATCCCTTTCAACTCTGTCTTCATATCTCTTCTCCGTGTTTTGTTTGCTTATTTGTACTCTCTCTCTCTCTCTCTCTCTCTCTCTCTCTCTTTGTCTCTTACCAGAATGATTCCAGTGAAAGGGCTGACTTGTAATGCTATTACCAGTTTCCACTGTGTGTTTCTTGACAATATTTCGTGGTACTAATACATTCCATTTATTTGTCCATTACCCTACCCTAGTAAAACATGTATGCTGCCTAATAAGGCTAGGGCGCGGTCCTTGTTCTTAGGTTCCCAGGGTGAGAGAAGAGGATGGAGTTCGGGAAACACATATTGAGGAGTCCTGGGAACGTACATGAGGATAATAGAGACGACAAATAACAATTGAAGGTATGGCACAAGACAGGAAGGTTTGGCATGAACTTGTTAAACTCCTATGCTCCTCAGTGAACTAACTGGTAATGAAAGCATGACAGATTTTGTCTAATCGGGCTGTCATCGGCTACACAAATCTATGTTTATTTTGCTTGAGTCCAAACGTGATACTGTCTTGTGTGGTTTGTTAAGATTATTCATTACTTTACAACATATTTGAAAGTAGGTTACAATTGGCCAGGTACAAATCAGAGACGGCAGTTTGGCGTGTTCACGAGCCAAATGTTCCGTGAAATTGATAAGACTTGCCACAGCAAGAATAGCTCTAGAATATTTTCTGGTCACTTCATTATTTGACTGACAAACCAGGGCAGAGATACAATCTCGGCTGTCGCGACAAAGCCGCCATAGTCATTTTCAGGTTTCGTGTGCAGTCTATCTGAAAATAACTCCTTCTAACGGCTAACGGAATCTAAGATTGTTCCTTTAGTGTACAGTTGGATTATTGGCAGTGGTGGATGAAAATGAAAGGATCGAATAAACTGGCAAACATCACTTTGGTCGACCGTTATTTTGGAATAGGACGTCATTGATGGTTGGACAAGATGGACGAATTCCGTGTCAAAAATCTGACTAACGAGGAGAAAAATGAAGTTGTTTATATGGCAGTAGCAGATATATGTTCCATTATTAACTTGTACTTTGTTGTATCAGTAATATCTCTGATTGTTCAGACTTTATTATGTTGTATTAGTAATTTATCAGAATGTTGGATTTTTATCAAATTGTTTCAGTAATATGTCTGAATATTTTGCTGTATTGTGTTGTGCCAAATTACTCAGGATTTTGTAAAAGAAATTGTCATGGTCATTCATTATTAATATAAAAGACATTTAAACTTAAAGGAATACTGCTTTCAAGGTTACTATTGACTTTTTTTCGGTTCACTTTTGCCTTGAAACTCCGCGGCGAATTTATTCTGTAACGAATGTAGTTTTAAATGAATTAACCCCCCCCCCCCCCCCCCCCCCTACCCCCCCCCCCCCCCCCACCCCCCCCACCCCCCACCCGATTAATTTGTCCCGTGATGAATGTGGGTTACGATTAATTAGTCCCGCGAATATCATAATTTGTGCTGAATTAGTCCAGTAACAAATTTTTTACGCAATGAATGTGTTTATGATTAATTTGTCCACCGATGAATGTGAACAATAAATATAATAAACGTACAATCCAGCCGCGGAAGATAAATTTAACACACATAAAGCTAAACATACAATCAGTTTAACTTATACAACCTAGAAGCGGAAGATAAATATAAAAAACTTACAGATAAACAGACATTCAGTTCTATTTACACAACATTAAAAAAAAACCCAGCATTGTGCAATTTTCGCAGTTCCTAATGAGGCAAAGAAAGAAGAGGCGACTGTTATCTTAGGATTTGTCATAAAACGCGAATATAATGAGGTTGTCTAGTGCGCCTGTAACGTCATCGGGTAAAACAAATTACTGCAGAAACTAGTGCTGCAAAAGTACATGTGTCACGAAATATGTTCCTTCTTTGTTTCTGGCCTGTCTCTCCTTTGCGGCATTATTATCTACCACTCTTTCTACGTGCGAATTATTCCAAAATTTATTGTATATGCTGTCATAGGTCATAGTTCAAGGTTTTCTTATCACATCTTGTTCTATCCTTTTACTCCCTTACTAATTACCTTGACCGCTTGACCTGTTTTGACGAAACATTGACTTGTTTATGCAAAGCGGTTGCCTCATTGACTTTGTCTTATCGCCAGCTCGAGACGCAGTAAAATTCTACACGATATACCTATTTTTAATCCAGACGTCTTGTCTTGGAAGATGCACAAACATGTTGCTCGCAGTAGCCCAATATGGATGGACAGACGTTATTTAGATATAAGGCGCCAGTAAGCAAATATGCAGTGTCCAAAAACACAGTCCATAACTATCTTGGTAAAGAATAGGACGCGGACAGTAAGAAAACAAATGTAGTATTTTGGGCACGGAAGATACGTAATCGCTTTCGCCCACACCTTGTTGTAATCCATGATTACATAAAAGTGGCATCTTGGAGAAGCTTATCAGTAAGAGATCTATGAAGTAGTGGGTTGTAAACATGACAAATACCCACGGAAGTAGCAAGACCTCATATGGTAATGGAGTTTGAAAACAATATTGTATGTGTCATAACCATGAGAAATGCGTGTGGGAGATGCACCCCTACCAAAATGAGACAAGTTATTTGCATTAGTTTGGCATTTGAGATGCAAATATAGGCTACCCTTGATCGGAATTCTCGTCCACAAAGCAATATGGATGTGTGAGTGAAAATGTTTGTTATAACCGAGCGCCTTGTAAGCCTACTTCACTGACTTCAAATTTCTTCAAGCAGAAATCATAAACAACCAGGAGCACAGAATATCAGGACCCAAATATAGGACAGGCCAGAGGACCGGATGTCGATTCTGAGATTAGAAGAGAGTAGCCAAGGAGAAATCATTTTGTGCCTTAAGTTCTAGGATCCTCGTTCAAGTGCTATAAGTTAGATACTTAACTCACATGAAGAGGCGGCATCTTAAATCAGTTACCCGACAATATTCAGACGTTTTCTTTGCAACAAGTCTGTGTTTAATTAGCCCAAAAAACTCGGAGTAAGTTGTAATACATATTTTATCATTTAAAATTTTGGCATTTTGTACAGGCATAATTTGCTTGTACAGTGGTATATTAGGCTGTAAATCACTTGACACATGAACCACCGCTGCAAGAGATGGTGACTGCTTTGTGCTGGTTTCATCATACGGAACCAAAAGCAGATGTGGCCCCAGACTCTACAGAGAGCAGGGAGTGGATGATGATTTCATGGTGCACATAGTTAGTATACAAGCACTTTACTTTAACTTCATATATATATATATATATATATATATATATATATATATATATATATATATATATATATATATATATATATGATTTCAATTGTGGTCTTTCGCTATCCTAAAGCATTTTCATCCGACTCACTGCGGTTAAACGTAACACTGAGGGAGAGTAAACTATTCTGAGGAAGATAGAAGTGGTTGATTGAAGCGGAGGGCGCCCGATACTGATATTAGAGACCCAATACTCAAAAAAGGCATTTGTTTTCCTCTTAGTTTGTGGTACAAGTTGGAAACCGCTTGATAACCTTTGTGATTACCTCATACGTGTTGTATGAGACGTGTTACAGACACTGACTAAACTATTAAAGAGAAGTACAGTCCGGTGCACTGGTGGGAACCAAAAGCGGCTGAAGCAGACGCCAGCTGAATCCACACTGGAAGCTAAGTGGGAAACAAGCGAAATCAATAAACATTTCACAAGTTTTCCACCACTATATAAATCATCCGAAGATGATCAGCAGCATCGTTTCTTTTTTCTAAGCAAAGTTATTTATTTTAAATCTTGTTAAACTCTAAGTGATTATTAAACCTGTTTATCTGTAACTTTAAAGCTATAGTTGGATTAATCACTATTGAGTGGATTGAATATATGTACCCGTATGACCCATATTGTGTTAAATACATAGACATGTATAGCTATTAATAAATAGTTGCTGAATCACCTTCAACGTAGCGCTCAAAATCCACGAATCCAAATTTCTTCATAGAAGAGGCGGGATAATATAAGTTCAAGACAGATTAGATCATCTCAGAATTAAATTCACTTCTCAGATTTCTACCACTTCAGTTAACTTCCTTGACCTCACTGTCAATATTACTCCTACTGGCCTTACTACCTCTGTCTTTTATAAACCTACTGATGCTCATGGTTTCCTTCTTTACACCTCTTCTCACCCTCCCAGCTGAAAAAATTCCATTCCCTACTCCCAACTTCTACGCTTACGACGGATATGTCACGATGAAGATGATTTCCGTGAACGAGCTCAAGAAATGCTCGAGTTTTTTCGCCGACGTCACTATTCTGAAAGAGTTTTATCTGATGCCCTTAATCGCATTAGTCCCGTCACTCGTCAGGTTGCACTTACTGCTAAACCTACTACTACATCTGACAGACTCAAACTTGTCTTAACTTTCCACCCTCACTGTTTGGCGGTGAAAAAAATTCTGCTCCGTCATCTGCCTATTCTCCACTCCGATCCTGATACCAGAGAGTTGTTTCGTGATACTCCTTTGTTGGAATATCGTAAGGATAAGAATTTTAGGGATATTCTTGTGCATAGTCGCTTGAGACAAACTAGTCCTTCTCACTTTGGTACTAAACCGTGCCAACGCCGCATATATAAGACCTGTCCTTTTGTACTCCAAACGCAGCCAGTCTCCTATCCGAACGGTAAATTTGCCATTGGGGAGTCTTTCACGTGCGAATCCAGAAACCTGATTTATGCTATCATCTGCAAGAGGTGTGGTATGACCTATATTGGTGAAACTGGCAGACGTTTGACAGACATGTTTCGGGAGCACTTGAATGACATCCATCATGGCAAACATTTACCGGTGGCCCTTCACTTCAACAGCCCTGAACATTCAGGTAACTCTGACATTCATGTCATTGCCTTCCGTTCATGTATCGGCGACGACCGAACTCGCTTTTCGTTGGAGAATCGTCTCATTTTTCAAATGGGCGTTTTAGCTCCGGCTGGGATGAATGTCCAGCATCATTTTGTATAATTCTGGTGGCTTCTGTCGTTATTTTCCTATCTATCCTTGTTTTTGCTTTGGTTCGTTTCGTTTCCTCAATTATCTGTTCTTAGCCGTCACTAGCTCCTACGTCACTTCCGCATGATGCCTTATTTTTTCAGCCATTTTGAATGTTCCTCTCTTCGATCCAGCTAAGTGATTTTCTACGCATTTTAATATTGTTGTTCATTTCTGTCTTCGTTTCGTTGATTATTTACTTTCTTGTTTCGACATATCTTTCTGGTTTCACGATTTTCTTGCATTATTACTGTTATCGTTTCGCTCATCACCGTGGTTTCATCTGCTTGTATCGCTCATGTGACGTTTTCCTCATCATCATAGACCTTTGAAGTACCTATATGTAGTTCTTGTCCTTGTCACCTGTTCGTAACTGTGACTGACGAAGGGTAAAACCCGAAACGTCCCTTGTCTCATGTGTACCGTTTACTTGTAAAACTGATTTCATACCATATTATTTTTTAATTTATATATTTGTAGATAATCTCAGTTGTTATGCTTGCTTTTCTTTACATTTAATGAGGCCCCCTTAAATAGAAGCGTCAGTCTTTTATTTATATCTCTATCAAGAGTAATCTTGAGCGGATGTTGATAGATTTAAAAACTCTCACCATTACACTGTAAGTTTGATCATTGTTGGATCACTACTGCGGAGCTGGGAAGAAAATACACGCCACAACATGAATCTGTTGGTGCACGTTTTATACAAGGGAACAGTTGTAGTGGCGGCTACGTGATTCATATAGAGCGAACAGGGAGAAGATAGTCAATGCTGGATACTGACCAATCAATAAATCTTTACTAACCCACGCGAGCCTATCGTCTGGATAGATACTTGACACATTTGACAGCCAAAATGTCGTAGCCAAATGTCGCATAAGGTTGCCCAAATTTTGTGAGCCCAACACCTGAAAATGTCGATATTTTTGACGGATTTAATTAGTGCTATCGCCTGCATGTTTCGTGTAACACTCTACGTTCATGTATAACGATTTCTTTATTCTATGGCAAAAAACAAAGTCTCGTCCCCGAACTGTCATTTCCTTAACGCCACTTAAAGATGAGTTCAAAACCACTGCAAACCTGTAGGCTATGGCTGCGCACTTGGCGTTATAAACTTGATGGAGGCACAGCAAGCGTTAGTTAAATTTTGAGGTACAAACAAGTAAATGCTGAACGCTACGCCAGCTGTGATGTTATCATAGGGCAAAAAAAAAAAAAAAAAAAAATTTGAAGTGCATTGAACTTTATGGCTAGTGTGTTTTATGGGATTATCTAAGTAGTAGACTCAAGGTCACCATGAAGAATGATAGAGAGAAAGAAAGGAGATATAAGGAGGAGTTCAGAATGATGGAATGTTCACGATGAAATCACAGGGATGGATCTACAGAGTTTGAGAAAATTGCTAAAAGAAGAGAGTGCGAGAGAGAGAGAGAGAGGGGGAGAGACCGAGACATAGAGGATGAAAGACAGAGATGGGTGGCGTTGGGGAAATACGAGTGTGTAGACACTACGAGGGAACGACAGTCCGAGTAGAGAGACAGTACGAGTAGGAAGTCAGTGGAAAGACAGCCTGAGTGGGAAGACATTGGGAAACAGTGTGAGTGGGAAGACAGTAAGAGTAGGGAGGCGAGAGAAGATAGCAAAGTTGGGGAGACAATATGAGTAAAGGAGATAGTACAAGTGGTGAGACATTACGAGTTGGGAAGACAGCACAACTGGGGAGACAGTACCGGTAGGGAAGACAGGACAAGTGGTGAGACAGTACGAGTAGGGGAAACAGGACAAGTTGTGAGACAGTACGAGTAGGGAAGACAGTACGAGTAGGGAAGACAGTACGAGTAGGGAAGACAGCACAAGTAGTGAGACAGTATATGAGTAGCGGAGACAGTACGAGTGGGGAAGACAGCACAAGTAGTGAGACAGTACGAGTAGGAGACAGGACACGTGGTGAGGCAGTACGAGTGGGAAAGACAGCACAAGTGATGACACAGTACGAGTATGGGAGACAGTTCGATCTGGGAAGAGAGCGCAAGTGGGGAGACAGTACTAGTGGGGAGACAGTACGAGTGGGGAAGACAGCACATGCCGGGTGACAGTACAAGTGAGGGAGACAGCACAAGTGGGAAGACAGTACGAGTGAAAGAGACAATACAAGTGTGGAGACAAGACGAGTGAGGGGAAACAGCACACATGGGGTCACAGTACGATTGAGGTAGACAGCACAAGTGTGGAGACAGTATAAGTTGGGAGACAGTATAAGTGGGGAGAAAGTACCAATATGGGAGACAGGGCAAGTGGTGAGACAGTGCGAGTTGGGAAGACAGCAGAAGTGGGGAGATAGTACGAGTGGAGGAGACAGTACGAGTGTTGAGACAGTATAAGTGGTGAGATAGTAGGATTAGGGGGACAGCACGTGGGGAGACAGTACGAGTGGGAAAGACAGTACAAGTGGGAAGACATTACAAGGGGGAGACAGTACGAGTGAGAGAGACTGCACATTTGGGAAGACAGTTTGAGTGGGGTAGACAGCACGAGTGGGGAGACAGTACTAATGAGAAAGACAGCACAAGTGGGGAGACAGTACGAGTGGGGAAGGCAGTATCAGTATGGAGACGGTACACGTGGGAAAGACAGCACAAGTGGGGACACAGTATGAGTGGGAAAGACAGTACAAATGGGGAGACGGTACGAGTGGAGTGATAGTACGAGTGGGAAGACAGTACGAGTGGGAAGACAGTAGGAGTGGGAAGACAGTAGGATGACAGTATGAGTGGGAAGACAGTACGACTGGGAAGACTGTAGGAATACAGTACGATTGGGGAGACAGTACGAGTGGAGTAACAGTATCAGAGGAGGAGACAGTACGAGTGGGGAGATAGCAGGAAGACAGTGAACAAATGAATGGCTTACCTGTTTTGTTGTTGCTCTCGTCTTTCTATACTTGCTTCAACTTTTCAAGGATTCCAGAATAACTGAGGACACACATACACACACAAATACACATATACAAATACACACAATACATAAATACACACCCACATACCACACATAAACATTCCTATTTCCAAATATCAGACAAACTGAAAGTAGTGAATTCAATTGGCAGAATGGTTAGAGCTTTTGCTTCCCTCGGCAAAATTACCGCATTCCGGGTTCAAGCCTTGGTAAGCGTCACATTCCAGTTTATCGAGCTGTAAATAAGCACCTGATTCTGTTTTTAAGTTAGGGAAGGCAAAGGCAGTGAGCAAGAGAGCTGGTCACGCCACGTCATATAGCTGAATTTTGAATAGGGAAGTCTCTAGCACTTTACTCCCCTGCAGAAGTGTCTGCTAGGGAAACTTTACCTTCACAGTCGACAAAGTTTGTTTGGATAATCTGCACACTGCTATTTCAGAAATTCAGAGGTCAGAAGGCTAAATCCGGTAGATTTGCTGAATAGAAAAATACTCGTAACTTTCTCCTTCAAAGATTCAGAAATGGAGATTTGGTCAGATTAGATCATCTGCTTTTTCCGCACCAAAAGTTACCAGTAATAAATTTCCAACGACTTCTTTCTCTTGTCTTGATTGTACATTCTGATATACTTGTTACTGTCTTGATGGTACATTCTGATATACTTGTTACTGTCTTGATGTTATATTCCCACTTCTTGGGGTCGGAGTGGCTAAGAGGTAAGGCGTCTGCCACGGGTTCTAGAGATACCGGATTCGATTCCGAGTTGGAGGAATATAATTTATGAATTTTTTTTTCAGAATCAGTGGTCCTAATGAAGCCATACTCCCCCTGATCTCATGGGTAGTGAGATCGGATGCCAATAATAATATATAATAGCCCCTTCAGTCATAATTGACTATGGGAATGCGCCCCTGAATTATTTGGTTTCCCTGACATCGCTCAGACACAATAGTTTTTTTTAAATATTTACACTTAATAAACATTGAAAAACTATTAGCGGATCAGAAGTCTCTTTCTATCTCTATATTTGTTATTGTTGAATGTGAAGTCGCTTGTTGTGTATGAGTCCCTTATTCAATATATATTCAATTGTTGACATATGTGTGGAAGAGATGGTGAGTGGGGTTAACATTTAAAAGAAGTCCGAGTGGAGGGATGAAAGAATGTTTACCAGCTTTGTACTCTTGACTGTTACACTTCCACTCAACATTAACATTCTCTATTTTAGACACACATCTATTATCTCACTCCTCACTTAGAATTTTGTCCTGTCGCAGACAGACTCTTTTTCTCTACTCGTGACAACAACATCACACTGTTAAGCTTTACACAACATGATAATCTTAAGCTCTACACGAAGTGATAATTTCAATCTCTACACAACATGACACTGTTCACCACTACACAAAATGACACTCTTAAGCTCTTCACAACATGACACACTTGAACAAAATTCTACTGAATATGTCGTTTTCACAGCTTTACGAAAACCTAACGCAGTTCTGTATTACATAATACCAGGACCGGCTCTAGGGGTTCAGTCCCCCACAGAGCCAACAGGATTTAGTGACCCCAGAACCCACTATTTATTTTGTCCCCCCTGGCCTTACATATATATTTATATTTTCTCACGAGTAGAGCAAAGCCGTCATTTAAAAATATTATAATCCGCTGCCCTGTCTGTCTGTCTGTCTCCCTCCCCCTCCTCTCTCTCTCTCTCTCTCTCTCTCTCTCTCTCATATATATATATATATATATATATATATATATATATATATATATATATATATATATATATATATATATATATATATATAAAATATAATATAATATTATAAGAGACACTATTTTCCGCCCATCTGGCTGCACGAAATTGTTTGACCACTTCTAAGCTGCATAGAAGACTGAAATTTGGCATGCTGATAGGTCTTAAGATTTGACGCCCTAGAAAAATCCAAAACACAAAAAATTCAAAACGACTGCTTCGTAGTCAGGCCAGAAACGTAGAACGCCAAGGGAAATAACTTTATAATAATGTTTCAGTTTAAAGGGAAATAAGCAGCTTATTATAAAACTAACGGATATGTATGATTTATAGTCTAACTATTTTTAACATGCACTTTTAATAATTAAGTAAACATTATATAATGTAAAAGTGTAATAGAATATTTATGACCTTGCACGGCTAATATTGGTAGGGAAGTACAATTATAAAGAAATCCATTTTAGTAAACGGATTCTCAAAATGTCTAACAATTATCACTGCCCTTTGCAGTGTAGATCCGGACCGAAAACATAAGTTAATAGGTTTTTATTATTGTAAAAGAGGTCTTACCCGTTCTTTGCACGGGGAATCTTTAAAAACTTCTTGTTTTCAATTCTTGTTTGAATATTAATATGGTATTTATTTTTATTCTGCAAGTTAGAAACAAGCAATTCACTTTCTTTTTGGCTTGTTATGAGAAGGAAGCCAGGATATATCTTGACAATAGGAAGGATAGAAGGAAAAAGAGAAAGGGAACAACAAAGAGAGAAGATTCTGGACAGTTTGAAATCATGGAATGGAAAGAGGTCAACAACAGATTTGATCAATAGGACTGTAGATAGGAAGTTCTGTTATATATAGATATGTCACACAGTTTAAATAAACACTGGATTAAAATTCCAGCTTTAACTACGTTTTTCCTTTATTTTATGTTTGAAAACAATAAGAAGTTATTTAGGAATTTCCCGTGCAAATAACGGGTAAGGCATCTAGTATGTATATATATATATATATATATATATATATATATATATATATATATATATATATATATATATATATATATATATATATATATATATATATATATATATATATATATATATATATATATATATAATGAAGAAAAAAGCGCAATAGCAGACCAAAAACTGACATGAGCAGACATCCAAGCTCAGGTTAAAAAAAAAAGGACTGTTCCCACCCACGACTGACTCGCTGTGTTTAAATTTTATTTACTGTGGTACACTTTTGGCCCCCGTGAGCCTTGACGCGCTTGAGCAGTGTCGCCCCGAACCAGTGGTCCTATCGGCTCGTACCTGGAACCGGCCCTGCATAATACCCAATGCACAAAGAAAAGTGGCATGGACAACAGCAAGTCAGAAACACAGAACATTTAAGAAGAGATCAAGTGATAATTTTCAGACAAGGAACTCACAACTGCAGACTAAAACAGCATCAGTCAACCAACCAGCATGTATCCATGTAGGGAAGACAAACAAACAATAGAACATGTCTTCCAGGAATGTCGGTTCCACGACAGCAGTAGATTGACAGCATGGCCTGACTATCCAGTTTAAGGAAGAAACAGTTTGGCGATGGAGGAATCATGAGACAGGCCTCAGAGTTTATGAGAGAAATAAATGTGGTTACATGAGATCGATGAGAGAACCGGAGAAAGACCTCAAACTTTATGAGAGAAATAGATATTGTTATGTGAGAACGGTGAGAGGAGTCTGAGTTAGAAGGCCAACTTTAGGAAAGAAATAGATGTGGTTATATGAGAGCAATAAGAGAATCCTTAGACAGACCTAATACATATGATTATATGAGAGAAACCAAGACCAGAGCACCAACGTTATGTGAGAAATAGATGGGTGATATAAGAGAATTATGAGAGATTACTAACGTTATATGAGAAAATAATATGTTTATGGGATAGCGAACGACGGAAAAATAATAGCCACTTTTAAAACATAATCTCGTGTATGTATTACTGGTGATATTATCTGTTGTCTAACATGGCGGTAGAAAACGTCTGCCGTTGATGTTCGCTATTTTCCTCATTCAGCTTCACATTTTCGTGGACGAAGCTGTGCTCTCCATCAACACGGAAGAGTGCATACACAGCGCGCTGCACCGGCTGAACGTCATTCCCTTGCCAACAATTGCAGTGTCAGAAACAATATCATTGAAGGAACTATTTTTCCGCTCCTCCACTACTCTATAATTGTCTAACATTGGGAAGGGAGGGGGGGGGGGGGGAAGTGGGAAGCGCCGACGCCGAGGTAATTCTTCTATTGCCTTGCCTTATACTTTCAAACCTGATGCCTTGGTTATCTCAAACATTCCTGAGCTTCACTGAGAGACCGAGGAGTCATCAAGGGCAACCTCACACGCAATAGTGCTTACAATGAGGATAAATCCGCGCCAAAAGTGAGTACAAATTGAAACTATCGCATACTCTCAGACAAAATTTCAAGGCAAAGTAACGAATGCTGGAAACAGTGGCAGGTATAATAAACACAACCCATCTCAACATGAAGTAATAAGTTGTTGTGAAAACAGAAATAATCATAGTTACATGAATGAAACACGTCCCCACTGTATCTCCACAGCAGTGAACTTAGACTTACTAACACCATGACTAAAATCTATCCACATTTCTTCAACTACTTTATAACATTAAAATGAATTGTAATTTCCTAGTCAAAATCTACTCGTTAATACAGAACAACCATAAGCTAGCAAACCCTAGAACTTAAGACCACTACATAAAATTGTATTCGTAAGTTCGAACAGGTCATAGTCAACAAGGAAAAAAGAATTTACTGGCGCACTTAGCATAAAAGAAATTACTCGGAATTCCAGGCAGTCTGGATCTCTAAGTGCTCGTCAGGAATTCGGCCGGCATCTTTCAATACACACACAACTCAAGAATACACAAATGAACGTGGAGTCGTCATGTAGGTTCTGAAAGTTCCACACCAAACAAGTGCGCAGGTATTTGACGACATGGCGTTACAGAGAACCAACCAGCGATGAGAACAAGATGGCGTCCAGATACAGCTGTTTAGCTGTCAGCGAACGCTTTGACACCGTTGAATGTGATACGAGCTTTCTTGAGCTTGGTTGATAAACAACTTTATACAATTTAAATTTATGCGCTAGGTGAATTATGCAGGGAATGAGTGCTGCTGAAAACCTGGTGCTAGAGTTAGGTAACAATCAAGATGGTTTTTGTGACAGTTTTATAGGTAAGAGAGATCAGTTTGACACGTGACTAGAGCAGTTCTGAAGATGAGCAGGACCAGTTTTGATAATGAAGATGACCAATTTTGTTAACAAACAAGACCAGTTTTGTAGAGGAACTGTCGTGTGGTGAGTATTGTGGCAACTACGACAGTAGTTTTTGCCAGGAATAGCCTTTGAGATATTAGATAGAAGGTCTCTAGAAAATGGCTCTTTAAGAAAGAATAAAGACCTAGTCGAGATAGGGACAAGAAGAAGGGAATGCGAATGCTTTCCACTGGACAGTGTTTTCTGGTTAATTATACACTGACAAACAACATTTTTCTTTCTTATATAAGAATAAGTGTTCTTAGGTCAGTTTCTTGCGCTGATTTCAAATCTGAAATCCGTTTATCTCTATCACGTCGGGTTCTTAAGATATTTGTGAATAAATATATTTTTGGGAAACCGTTATTTGCTCCGTTTCATTTTTACTATATAACTTATTAAAAATTAATAAAAAGCAACATAATTCTACTTTTTATACTGCTAAAAGATGCATGACATATGTTACGCGATTTTTCAAATAGTTACTGTATTTTGAAATAATTCTGAGCAAAATATGGCTTCTAGAAGTTGTAGAAATTCGGCTGATCTGTTCTGTTACGTGTGCAGATATTTTACCGATCGTGTTGACCAGAAAAACTTTACACCATTACTAAAGAAAGCATATGAACTTTATTTCGATTCGAAAGTTGATGATGCAAATAAATCTTGGTAGCCAAATGCAGTTTGTTCGATACATTGGCAGGTTGGTTACGAAAATCGCTGAAGCATAAGTCGATGCCTTTTGGAGTGCCAGTTATATGGCGTGAACATACAAATCACACTACTGATTGTACTTCTGCTTGACAAATATCCATGGTTTCACTTTTAAAACTAGAAAGTCTGTGGTTTATTCAAATATTGAATTGGTTTCGAAACCAGTGCCTCATGATCCAATCACGTGTCCGATCCAAGTACCACCAGAACATAATCCGTTGGACGTGAATGAACCATCAGAAAGTGATAGTTTACCTGCATTAGAAACTAATTCTGACTCAGATTACATACCGGTGAATGATAGTGTTTACTTAATTAACCATTCAGGACTTTCAGATCTAATACGTGATCTCGCTCTTACCAAAGGACAAGCGGAATTACTCGGTTCGCGACTCAAAGAATGGAATCTTTTAGCGCCCAATACTCCGATATCTAAATTTCGTCATAGACACAGAGAACTTGTTCAATACTTTGAGATGGATGATGACATTTGCTATTGCAAAGATGTAAACGGTCTAATGGTGCACCTCGGTCATAAGCACATAGTCAACGAATGGCGACTTTTCATCGATTCTTCCAAGACTAGTCTAAAAGCTGTGTTATTGCATAACAGAAACTTATTTTCATCAATTCCAGTCACCTACTCTGTTCATATGAAAGAAACTTATGACAATATGGCTATACGTTTGGAAAAAATAAAGTACAATGACTACCAATGGCGGATTTGTGGAGACCTAAGGTCATTGCATTCTCACGGGCATGCAGACTGGGTATACTAAATTTTGTTGCTTCCGATGTGAATGGGACAGCCGCAACAGACAGGAACATTATGCAAGAAAGGTGTGGCCTATCCGGGATCGTATGCAGCTCGGGCATAAAAATGTAATACACGAGCCATTAGTTAACAAAGACAGCTTCATTTTACCACTGTTACATATAAAGTTGGGGCTCATGAAGAATTTTGTAAAAGCGTTAGATAAAACGAGCAAAGCTTTCACTTATCTTCGAGAAAAGTTTCCGCAATTTAGCGATGCAAAGATAAAGGAAGGTATCTTTGTAGGACCTCAGATTAGGAAAGTTATTGCAGACAAACAATTCGAGAACTTGTTACATGGTAGTGAACTTCGCGCATGGATGGCATTCAAATCGATCGTCGATAACTTTCTGGGAAATCACAAATCTGTTGACTATGTTGCATATTGTTAAGCAGTGCATAGATGCATACAGAATTATGGGCTGTAACATGTCCCTCAAAATCCATTTGCTCGATTCACATCTTGACTTTTTCCCTGACAACCTTGGCGAAGTCAGCGATGAACATGGAGAACGATTCCATCAAGATATCGCCGTAATGGAGTCACGTTATCAAGGACGGTGGAGTGTGACCATGCTTGCCGATTATTGTTGGATGCTTCATCGCGATGTACGCCATGCCATTCCCCGACGAAAGTCGACTGCAAAGAAATTCAAGCCTACATAACTGTTATACTTCTTGTACGAATGATGTTGTAATACTGTATGCGTTGTTAAAAAACTTCAATTGCGTATTTCTAGAGATCCCGACCTGATAGAGAAAAACGGTTTGCAGATTTAAAAACAGCGCATTAAAATTGACCAGAAAAACATAGAAATGTTAGAGAAAGAAAAAAAAAGTTTTTTTTTTGTTAGTCAGTGTTATGGAAAGAGTTCTGTTTCCCCACGATCTTAGCTTCTACCCTTAGATCCCGTAACAGAAAAAGCCCCCAACCTCATCTGAGTGTAGACATTTTCCTATATGTAAATATTTAAAACCGACAGCACAAGTGATACATTAACAAACTAGATAATGATCAAACGATTATTGGGTTTATTAATTAAATATCTACACATATAGGGTTAGTAATGGTTAGAACGTGAAGATGGTAGAAGACGATTCACACAAAACACACAGATGAGATATTCATATTATAATTAATTAAGTAGAAGTTAATTAAGAATGAGCTTGTGTAAAGCTAAATGATGATGATGTGATATGATACGAGTTATAAAAATGGTGAGTAATCTACACAGTCCATGTGTCTCTAAATGCTTCACCCGGATAGGATGATTCGCATGTATGCATAGAATGTCCAAAGTTGTTATGGGTTATGTCGAGTGGCGTATCTCTAAGTGAAGGAAGTTCTGATGAAAACTTGTGTTGTACTGAGAACGCTGACGATATATATATATATATATATATATATATATATATATATATATATATATATATATATATATATATATATATATATATATATATATATATATATATATATATAATATAAATATATATATATATATATATATATATATATATACATATATATATATATATATATATATATATATATATATATATGTATGTATGTATGTATGTATGTGTGTGGTGTGTGTGGTGTGTGTGTGTATGTATGTATGTATGTATGTATGTATGTGTGTATGTATGTGTGTATGTGTGTATGTGTGTATGTGTGTATGTGTGTATGTGTGTGTATGTGTGTGTGTGTATGTGTGTATGTATGTATGTGTGTATGTGTGTATATATATATATATATTTGTCTCTTGTCTAATCTCCGGAGGATACTGGCTAGACTGGATATCTTCACCAAATGTTAGTTATATGTAGACTCATTATCTTGCGGATGTAATCGTGATTCATAAAATATACTTTAGAGTCTGCTTCATAGAATGCGCTTAAGAGTGTGTTGCACTTGGTATAAATATGAGATTCAACTTTTGAGCTCTTTAGCTTGACTTCAGATAGTACGCTTCCGATGGAGCTGAACTTGATATGAGTAATCAACTGAGCTTTAGCTTGACTTCTGTAGTAAGCTTTCGAGTGATTTAAACTTCTTATAACTATGTATTGAACTTGTGCGCACGTGACGAAAAATGCTGCCTCCACCTTCTTGAGCGTGGGCGAGAAATATTCATTTTAAAGTGAAGAACGAAGAATGTCCTATGGCGAATTCTGCTAGCCAAATGTCCGTTTTTTATAACTTATTTTTGGTTAGACGTCAGACACGTAGCGTGTAGACTCAGACTTCTGATGGACTGAAGACACACAAAAGTCTTCGTACGTTTTCACACTTAATATATACTGGTTCACTTTCATTTATTCTACTTCTCACTATTGATCTCTATGAGTTCGATTCTAATGATGTTAAATATATTGTGCATGATAGTGTGTGCGTATGGAAGACTAAGATGATGATTCAAAAAGCTAGATGAAGGTGAAGTATGAACTATTAATTACTTCCTATCAGTCTATCATATTAGAGGAAAATCTTCTGATTTTATTAATCATTTATGAGAAGAATTAATTGAAAAATTATCTTTCGCACATTTAGCTGTGAGGTTAAGATGAATAAGGAATAATAAAAAAGTATTAATAATCTGTATAAGATCTACTAACCTTCTTTTCCCTTCGCAAAATCCTTTAAGAACACAATACACACAGACAGGAAATATTTATCCACACTGAATTAATTGCAGGCTGTTGCGTTAGGGATTTTCATTTACACCCAATGTTGAAAAACTGGACTCATCTCTCTAGCGAGCTGCGCGGTATATTATATCTCATAGGCTATTCATGGCAAAACTACTGTCGTAGTTGCCCCAATACTCACCACACGATAGGAACATAAATAGTTTTGCAAAAGAACAACAATTTTGCTAATGAACAAGGTCATTTTGTAGAAGAATAGGAAAGGTTTTCTTTTTTATTATTTACTTCATCTATATAAACATAATGACAAAAGAGCATTCCAGTCAAATACTTTCAGCGTAAACCAAGAACATACCTTAAGGTCTTGTGTGACCACATGTTCTCAGCTCAACAGAAGAGAACAAGTGGTAATCTTCGACTCCGCACTGGCCACAACAGATTGAGATACCATCTATTCAACAAGCTAAAGATAGGAACTACCGATCAGTGTAACTGTGGCACTGATAAAACGACTGCTGTACATCTGCTTCAAAGTTGCCCCTTATATGTGGTACAGAGAAAGCGCATATGGCCGACGCCAGTTCCTGTCGTGGAAAAGCTTTATGGGGATTCAAATAGCCTCAAACTGACTACTGCTTTCTTTGAGAACATTCAAGTGGACGTCTGAGAGTGTACGAAGAAGACGAAGAAGTGTGACCACAGCACAAGAGGGGGTATTGATAGGCACCTGTAGCAAAACGCCAAACTTCCGGCTACGGCGCCAGGTGTGTCCATCTCTTGCTATCTGAGTCATACACATCTTCATCATTCATTCATAACCGTTCGGCTCCATCTACGACATAGACAGTCAAGACATAGACAGTCAAGACATAGACAGTCAAGACATAGACAGTCAAGAAATGCCCGTGGTCTGTCTCCAATTCCTTCTCCGTGTGTTTTTCTGTCGTCCTCTTTTTTTCTTATCCAGTCATTCCAGACCAATCAAAGCCCTATAAAGCTATCAGCTGACTTCCCTAATGTGTGTGCTATCGATCTCAATCGTCTTCTTCTCATCTCTTGTTCCACTGGCACTTATCTGGTTCTTGTCTTTTGTTTCACATTTGTGAATTCGTCATACCACTTCAATCCTTCTATATTACGCAAACACCCATTTATTAAAGTCTGTCACGGGTTGTCTCCCCTTAGCTCTGCAGTAGTGGTCCAGCAGTTACCAAAACTCAAGGGTATCTAATGTGGGTCTTCAAAGGTGTCTATCTTCGCACAAGATTACTCTTGGCAGAGTTGAAGGTAGAACGATAATGATGCTTCTACATCAAGGGAGTTTTCACAAGATATTCAGAAAGCGAGAACAATGCTGCATTGGCTGAGCACGTTAACTTTAGTACCTGCCGTCAACTTTTGTGAAAGATTATGTAATCTTATAATTTAGCTCGTACAAGCCTCGAGCTGAAGTAATTCAGCGAATATTCCCTCTTGTTATTATTTAGCTCTGTTTTACGTCTATTTAAGAAATTGTCCGAGACATTCGGTTGTAGTACATTCAAAATAATTAAATGAACTTTAGGTCTTTATACAAGTAACAAATTTAATAATCAATTATGTCTTAAAAGTTATAAAAATGAATAATTGTTTAGAAAAATATTTTCATCACAGTGTAATATTATGGTTTTTCGAAATGGAAAGTTCACTTGGCAGCTTTTAAGTTTTACTTAGCTGCCACTAGTTGTTTCTGCTCCCGCTGATGTTTGGGTCTTTGCAGATAGATGACTGGATCGCTCGCGTCCCTGGTCAAGATTAAGAGTTGCAGCACGTTCCGAGGAGAATCAGGGAGTAACTGCAATGCTAGTCCCACGTCTCTAAGACCCGTCTGATTATGGTGTCTAGCGTCGACTTCAGGCCACTTATACCCTCACTTGTTCCAAAAAACATACTAAACTGGTACCACCAATCGCAAAAGAAGAGAAACGAATACCCTTTCAGTATTGAGTTTCCCAACACAAACTTATGTGCCCCCCTCTTTTCATTCCACCATCCCATCTATCTCAGAACTTTTACCTATCTCAGAATTAATCTTAATCCCAGTGGTCAAAAAACTATCTTTACATTTAAAATGAACAGTTTTATATTTAACTTTAGTTGAAAATGTTAAAAATATAGTTTGAAAATGCTTACATTTACATCGGTTGAAAAGGTTGTAAACTTTCATTACAGTTAGAGTAATTATGTTTTACATTTACACTGGTTGAAAAGGTTGAAACTTTCATTACATTTAGAGTGAATATGTTTTACATTTACACTGGTTGAAAAGGTTAATAATATAGCAAGTGAGTATATCATTTCGTTCATCATTCCCTTCCTGCTCCATATGGAACTTGGGACTATCTCTGCTTTTGGTTCTTTATAATAAACTCGCAATAAAGCAGTCACCAGCCCTACAGTAATGGTTCATGAAATCATCATTCTATATGCTGAGGTTGCCAGCCTCAAATGACTTGGAAATCCACTAGCAATTTCTCTTGGCAGAGTTGTAGATAGAAGGATAATGAGGCTTCTATCTTAAGGTAGTTTCACAAGATATTCAGAAAAGCGAGAACAATGCTGCATTGGCTGAGCACGTTAACTCTATGATCTGCCGACAACTTTTGTGAAGGATTAAGCAATTATTATTTTGGCTCGTCAAGCCCCCACCCTGTTTTACCCAGTGGAATTCTTATTATTACGGTATAGCTCTGTTTATAGTGTATTTAGTAAGTTGACTGAGACAAACATGCTATACATTTAAAATGATTAAATCGAAGTTAAATTTGCGTAATTACAAATAACACATTTAATAATCATTTAGTTTTAACAAGGGTTTAAAAGAATGAATAATGGTTATCAGAAAAGTATCATCCGGTTGTGATTGGATAACAGTTTATAAAGGAGTTCACGTGGAAGCTTATAGGTTTCATTTATCTGCCACTGGTAGGTTCTGCTCCCGCTGATTGGTTGGTTATCGGTAGATTGATCACTGATAACGTTCGTCGCTGGTCAAGGATGTAGGACATAGCACATTCCTAGAAGTGTCAAAGAGAGTCTACAAAGTTAGTCTCTCGTCTTAAAGCTCAGGCCGCTGTTCCTTTCTTGTTCCAGAGATATAACCCTTAACTGGTATCACCACCAACAACTATGGTAAAAGAATAGAAACGAACGCTATCCTGAGTATTGCGTTTCCCGACACATAATTATGTGTCCCATTTCTCTTATTCCACCATCCCATCTATCTCATAATTTACCCTCGATGAAAATTAAACTTAATCCCTCGAGAGAAAACTTTCTTTACATTTAAATTGATTAGCTTTACATTTATTTTACATTTAAATAAAAAGGTTAATAGTACAGATATAATTTGTTTACATTTATATCTCCACTGACTGAAAAGGGTTCACAATATAAATTAAATATTTTTTCATTTATAACTAAACTTGTTGAACAGTTTGAAACTTTCATTAATTTTAAAGTAAATATGTTTACATAGATATTTACACTGGTTTGAAAATGTGCATCATTTCTTTCATCTTTCCCTCCCTGCTCCATATGGAACTTGGGATTACCTGGGCTTTTAGTTATCTGCAAGGAACTAGCAATAAAGCCGTCACCAGCCCTTGCAGTGGTGGTTCATGAAATCATCATTTTATACGCCGAGGCTGCCATCTTCAAATGACTTGGACATCCACTAGCTATTTTCACAGATTAATATTCACATGTCAGTATATACGCATTAATAATAATAATAATAATAAATTCTTTAAGCGCCAAACACGGCGCATAAGGCAGAAACCAGTGCTCTCCAGGTTGTTCGTTGTGACGCCACTCCTCTTAGCTCTTGCACATTATTTAGGCCCAACGTTCTTCCTTCTTTATTATTGTTCTTCTGAGTGTTTCTTTTGGTCTTCCTTTTTTCCGCTTACCCTCAGGAACCCAAGTGAGCGCCTGTAGTGGTATTCTGTTGTTTTGCATTCGTAGGACATGACCGATATATGACCATCGTCTTTTCCTTATATAGTCGGAGACATATTTCTGCCTAGAGTCTTCTCTTATTTGTCGATTAGTCTTGAATTCTTTCCAACTGATGTTCATGAGTTTTCTAAGACATTTGTTCTCGAATGTATTCAGCTTGTTCTCCAATGATTTTGTTATTTTCCAACTCTCACAGCCGTATGTTAACACTGAGATAACATTTGAATTAAACAGACGAAGCTTGGTATGTATATTCAATGATCGTAATTTCCAAAATGTAGATATAATCTATTGAAGGCGCTAGCTGCCAAAGCAATTCTAGTATGGATTTCTCTTGTTGTGTCACCATCCTGAGTCATTTTACTGCCTAAATAATTGAAACTTTCAACTTTCTGTAGTTTTTCCCCGTTCAAGATGATATCAAAGGTCTCGTTAGAAAAGTTCATAGCTTTAGTTTTAGAGGCATTTATTTGGAGACCAATTTTAACCGAGAGATGACACAAATTATTTATTGCTTCTTGGGATTGTCTTGGTGTTGAACTTAAGAATGCTACATGTTAATAATGAATAAATATAGAATTCAAAATGTATAACTTACGCCAAACTTTAGGCTCACAGAATGCTGTTTCAGAGAAATAAAGTGACTTGTAGAGGCCTCTTACACGTGGTCTGGTGTGTTATTACTTTAGCAATTAGTTCCCACTTTTACTTGTGTTATAGTTTCCTCAGATTGTGCCTAAATGGTAGCGTTTTCCTGCGCTTTAAAAAGTCGTCAATATGCTCCAACAAAGTCCGGTCTGGTACTATAATTAACTCTG
The DNA here is from genome assembly GCA_024509875.1 of Oreohelix idahoensis. Lineage (NCBI taxonomy): Eukaryota > Metazoa > Mollusca > Gastropoda > Stylommatophora > Oreohelicidae > Oreohelix > Oreohelix idahoensis. The sequence continues at coordinate 167,810 of JAMPIV010009905.1, forward strand.
GCAAGGTCTGGTTGTTTTCTTGGCGCGAGTGAATTTTCACAGTGTTTTCAACGGACTAATGTGTCAGGTTATAATGCTCCTCTCGTTCCTGGCACGTGTTGCTTACTATTAGACCAGGCCCCAATCAGAAATGTAGTTATGTTTACATCTCGAGTGCCGACCAATAATTTCAAACATGCTTGTTTAGGATGGGGAAATTCAAAATATTCCCACCATGAAATTTATGCGCATTCATACAAGTCATGTCTTCCAAATATGGAATGAAAACATCCGATCGCTCTCTCGGCAATATTTACAAATAAGATATTGCTTTCATCTAAAGTAATGTCTTTGTAACAAGGTGTACAGGAAATGATTATGTCATTCGTTTCCGCCTAGTGCATGCCGACAGGTCGATAATTTATCACGGGGCACTCCTGGGTAAACATGACACGCGTTCACTATACGAGTATTGACCGGGTCCGTCTCGGTTTTACCTACGTCTTAATCTTAGCAAAGCTTAGGAGCGCAAAGCAAACATGATCAATTATCACTTGTGTAAAATTGATAAGAAGGGAATGTAAAATGGACACTATATATGCTTGATAGCAGAGAAAAAAAATGGGCCTACCACGGACCTTGCAAATAATTTAGTACACACAAAAATTGTAACTAAATACTGCCGGAGAGGAAGAAAGATCGACCAAATATTTATGTTACAAAGTCTGTAGAATTTGGTTGTTGTTTTTGTTGTTCTCCGTGTTTTATACTGTACTGGGATTAACTAAGACTGTCATGACATTTGACATTTGATTTGAAGATACGGAAACGACAAATAAGAAAGTGATGTAGAAGAAATGAAAAGACCTTAAAATGGCTGGCACTAGACTACAAGGCTTGGCGTGTTTTTGTTGAAGAACTTTGTTTCTCAGGGAGTTGTAGGATAATGACAGATGTTTGTTTATCAAGAGAAGACACAACTAAACATTTAAACAGATAAAGACAAGCAAAAGGTTGTTTGTTGTGGAAACTTTTATCTTTCAAGTTAGTCGGATTATTGTGCGGGTAGATAGATACTTTGACAGACAGACATACCGGCAGCCAGACAGACAGATAAACAGGCAGACCGACATTAATTTTAGACAGACATGCAGACATAGACAGACATACCGGCAGCCAGACAGACAGATAAACAGGCAGACCGACATTCATTCAGACAGACATGCAGACAGAGACAGACATACCGGCAGCCAGACAGACAGATAAACAGGCAGACCGACATTCCGACAGACAGAGACAGACATACCGACAGCCAGACAGACATACCGGCAGCCAGACAGACAGATAGACAGACAGACCGACATTCTGACAGACAGACATACCGGCAGCCAGACATACATACCTGCTGCCAGACATACATATCGACAGCCAGACAGATAGACAGACAAAGATCTAGGCAGAGAGACAGGCAGAAGGCAGGAAGGTAGGCAGCTAGGTTTGTAGGGAGGTATGCAGGTAAATAAATATTAGACAAACATAAAGGTATGTTTTCAGGCACTCGGAAGAAATAAAGAAGTAGAAAACTAGACAACGGAAAAACAACAGACGTGAGTGGCTTACCCAGGACTCGAACCCAGGATCTTCCGTGCGACAACAACACCTAGCTATGCAAGCGAATCACACTATCCTCCCTGCCATCTAGGCATCACCCAAAAAATGATGCTTCGATGACGGGTCATTAGTGCGATCCGCAACACATAACACCGGTAATTTACCATGGGCAGTCCAGCCTATTAATGACGCAATCGCTTCTGTTGTTCCCCTATTATACAGTATAGGTCAGACTTACACAAGACAAAGACCTTAATACTGTGTCTAGTAAATGATAGAAGATTAAGAACAGTAAGTACAGGGCAGAGGGTAGGCTTTGGTATTGTATAAACATTTATAACACATAAGGAAGGGAAACCCGAGGCATGTAAACAGTAAATAAATATTAGACAAACATAAAGGTATGTTAGTACTAGATAGATACATGGGTGAGTGGGAGGATATAAAGATGAGTTGATGGATAGGCAGACAGACTGACAAAGCGAAAGAAAATGACATAATACAGATCCCGCTATATCTGGCTTGGTCAATTCCAACAGATTTAACAGACGGGACGTATTCGCCAGGGACAAAACGGAAGTGGTTTAGGATTCGACACAATATCCTACGATCATTTCACGATCGAGGACTATGAAAAACACAACATCAAACATGGAGAGACTTAAGACAATTATGAGCCGCTGAGGAGATGGGTCCCTTAATCATTCGAATCCTCCCACGGGGTTATGATCTAATTATAGCACAAGAGAAATGAACAAATAAAAAAACGATGTCCGCAACAAAATGTTTAAAATGACACTGGTAATCCCCGGAGAGGAAGCTATCTAATTAAGGTCTCTCTGAACACAGGGAATTCCCGTAATCAAATCTGAATAATTGCCGATGATCGGACTGTTCGGGAATTATTCCCATATTTTATTTCATTGTATTCGCTTCATAGACTGGCTTGCAAAACTGTATGATGGCTGCTTTGATCAAGTGCCTCTGGCAGGGACCTCGTTCATGGGAAATAAGAAATGCGGTTTCGGCTTTTGGGCTGGCTGTGAGAGTTTTGAGTCTTAATTATTTCAAATGTTGACTGAATAAAGTCATTAAGAACGCCCAGTTTCATTGGTGCGAGCTTTTATGGCATTTTGTGGATCCTTAATGTGTGTTCTTTTTAAATTATTTTTTCTCTTACTTTTTTCATTGTTGTCCAGTTATATATTTCCACGCGTTGTGTCAAGGTGGATGGGGCAGGGGGAACTTTCCTTTCAAAGGTCGGCAGTATAACAGCGGGTAACAAGATGAATAGTAGGTGTATAACAGCGGGTAACAAGATGAATAGTAGGTGTATAACAGCGGGTAACAAGATGAATAGTAGGTGTATAACAGCGGGTAACAAGATGAATAGTAGGTGTGTAACAGCGGGTAACAAGATGAATAGTAGGTGTGTAACAGCGGGTAACAAGATGAATAGTAGGTGTGTAACAGCGGGTAACAAGATGAATAGTAGGTGTATAACAGCGGGTAACAAGATGAATAGTAGGTGTGTAACAGCGGGTAACAAAATGAATAGTAGGTGTGTAACAGCGGGTAACAAGATGAATAGTAGGTGTGTAACAGCGGGTAACAAGATGAATAGTAGGTCATTTAATGTATACCTTTTTAGAAATAATACCATCAAGTAGAATAGATTGCACAGCATGTTGTCTGTACCATTTGAGAATTACCACTAAGAAAAAGTATATACGGTATTTCAGACGGTATTGTTTGAGAGTTATTGACAAGAAAAAGAATAGATGGTATTTCAGCCGGTATTACTTGAGAATTATTGCCAAGAAAAATAATAGATGATAAATATCATAAATAGCCAAGAAGAGTCCGATGTAACATTTGAGAAAGAGAAACGCCAACATGAAGCTTTAACTTCTTCTTCTTGTTCTTCGTACATTGTCAGACGTCTACTTGAATATTTTCAAAGAAAGCAGAAGTCAAGTTCAGAGTTTTTCCGAAAATGATGCTGGTGACGTCGATATGTGTTTTCTCTGTTCCACCTATATTGATCATCTTTGAAGCAGGTTCAACAGTTATTTTATCAGTGCCACATTTAAACTCATCAGTAGTTCCTTTCACGTGTTGAATAAATAATATCCCACTCTGTTGTGGCCCGTGCGAAGTCTGAAGATTATCACTTGTTCTCTTTTGCTGAGCTGCTAGTATGCATCATTTTGTGTGTGTGTCCTGGATGCTCTGCATTCCATTTATTTCTGCATCTGGTTCTGATAAAACTTTAAGCCACTTCGAAAGTATCTGGTTGACGTTGCCTTCCATCTTCCTTTACCAATATGTCAGTCTCTTTATTGCCGGGGATGCTACAATGCGATATACTGTATTTCAGCCGGTATTACTCTAAATATGATATTTTCTTCTTCTTGGTATAATTCTAGTTTACAGTAACATTTGAGAATTATTATCCAGTGTGGCGGAAGGTTTTATAAGTGTGATGATGATAGTGCTAGAGTAGAAATAGTATTATCTCCAGAATGTATGAGGTCCCAGTGACAGAGAAGTACACTGGTATCACTCGATATTGACACTCGATACTCGGCTGTGAAAGTATCTGGACTGAAAATATTCAAAGAACAGTCAGACCTCACTGCGCCACCTTCGCTATGTGACCATCTGTGATATTAAAATAACAATTCAACCAAACTCAATATCAACTATATTGAATGTTCAATACCATTTATAAATCCTCTTTATTTACATCTATCAAATTGTGGTGATTGTGCGTGAATGTTGACCCAAAAAGAATTATATTTACATAAAAAAACAAATTGGTGAAATCTAATTCAGTTTTCACAAGTTAAAACTAAAATGTCCTTTTTAGAATCTTCCAATTTGTTGGGTAATAGAATTCTTCACTGTCTTATTCACTTTACAGCTTTCACCAGTTTATCATGCACATTGTCATCATAAACCTCTGCTTGACAGTTATCACCCTGCCTGAAAAGTCAGCTCTAAAAAGTGCTATAACTTGAGGACAGAGTTGATAAGCCCTGATAAGGACTGTTGGTAGTCCTGAAAAGAACTGTTATTAGTCCTGAAAAGGACTGTGCTAGTCCTGATAAGGACTCAGTCACGGTGGTTATGTATCAGGTTCCAACCTTCAACAATCATACCAAGTAACCAATTAATATGCATGATACTTTCATAACATATAGATTAAACAAATCCTGAAATAAAAGTTGTAATACTTTATTAATTTACTTGGTAACTTTACATACCCTCACAGGATCTAATTAACATTAGTAAAGACTGGCTTTGTGAAGTAATAGAACCGCCTGACTGCAAATAAGAAGATATTGGCCTTCTACACGCGTCTCTCTCTCTCTCCAGTCGTCGTCCTTCTGTCTTCTTCGCTGTACAAGTGAATTTGAAATCATTTCCGACCGCACTTTTATATGGAGCTTCCGGACGTATGAGAAACAAGGCTCGCAACTCTGCTACCTTCCAAAATATGTCCAGCTCAGAGGGGGTTTGTGCTAGATGGGTTTCAAACCTTGTTCTCGTGCATCGCACCTTTCCCAGTTCAAGCCTTTAGAGTTATAGACTTCCATTCTCAGAAGTTGACCTTTATATCCATATGTGGCTTTCTATTATCTGTCGTTGTTAAGATTTTATAATTAATTTCTAATAAGAAAACCACAGGATTTCTCAAGGTACTGACACTCTTTCTTGCCTAAATCTTCACAACTACTCCATACCTCCAAATTGCCTAGTAACTGTACATGAATGAAGTTATCCTTGTTAAAAGGAGATCATTCTCATCCTTGTCTGTCATCTCGTTCTCTTTTACCATCCTTAAACTTAATCTTCTGTTCGACAACTTGTATTCCTACATTAAACGACAATAAGCTTATTGATCGGTCTTTGCGCAGACGGGTCTTTCCTGATTGGCTACCTGTCGACACATCCCCGAAACACAGTATTATTATTTTTCAAGCCGGTATACTTTGGTCTACTTTCAAGTAACTAATGTATTAAGTAACTAGTCTATGTTTTTACACGCTTTTCTTTAACTTGCTTTGTTTGTCACTGTCGTGTCCCCTACTAATCTTGCAATCGATTTTTCAGTCACTTCCAAATGAGCAATAGCTCTGAAACTTGGCATAGTTGTGTATTCTCGGTGACAATACAATAATCAGTCGTAAAAATAATAAAATGAATACAATTAAAATTAATAGTCAACAAATTTTACATCAAATTGACAAAAATCGTGGGGCGCTTAAGCGCTTATCATATATTTTATCCATAAGTGTGTAATGAAGTAAAAAGCAGAAGTTAATTTCATGCAGAATCAGCGCCCCCACGCTTGTTGTCAATTTGATGTTACATTTTTTAACTGCAAGTTATAAACTCCTTGAACAATTATTTTTGGCTTTTTAGTGCATTAAAAGCGTGTGTGTAAAATATTGTTTTAATATTTTTTATTACAACTTGTGACACCAAGTCTATATTTGGTAACGAAAGCTAATTATGGAATGACTGTGTGACAGATCTTATATTCGATTGTTACATTTTGCTGTGACCTCCTTTGACCCTCTTCTGTGCCCTTCCTTTTTTTCTCAACTGCTCCTTATCGCACTTTTTCTTCGCTCTCATCGACCAAGGTTTTCTCATCATATCGTGTTACTTCATACAGTACCTAACCTCTTGACCTGTTTTACCTGACTGCTCGACGTGTTTGTTTGACTAATCGCTAACTAGGAGGATTAAGAGTCTACATTCAGCGTCTTTCTTACTGTTAACCCATACTTTTTGCAGGGGGAAATACATAATAACCGTTTGATTCATAACATGGATGGATGAAATTACCACTAAAACTATGTTGTCCGGGTTTTCCAATATGGATAACAGATGTGGTGTTAGTCGCAAACATGATGTGCCCAAATACACCGCTGATTTCACTGGAATATCGGAAGATAACCATCTTGTTAGAGATTAAGGTACGGAAAATGATATAAAATTTCCGGCAGATTGACTTTGTGGTGGTAATCAACTACGAGAAAGTAACATCTTGTAAGAGATTATCAGTAATAGATCTGTGATGTAGTGAGTTGTTAAACATGATAAGTAACAACGGAAGTGACAAGATCGTATATGGTCATGAAGGATGGTCAGATTAGTTTGAAAATGGCCTGTAAGGGGAATATTTTATGTGTCATCAGTAAAGTTCTACATGAGGGCGGGGGAAACCCCTACCAAAATCAGACTTTTATTTGCATTAGGTTTGGCATTTGAAATGCTAAAATAGAAAGCTCCTGATTGGATCTTTTATCAAGGAAGAACATGTGTGTGTGTGGGTGAAAATTGCGCTTATAACATACAGCATTTTAAGACTACTTCTCTGACTTCCAGTTTAGTCAAGGAGAGATCACAGACAGCCAAAATGACAGCTCATAACCAGGACAACCTATTGGACCGGCCACATGATTAGGAGTAGCTGTTAAATTAGAGAGCGTAAAACTCCCATATTATTAATGAAGATCTATGCCTTAGTACCCTCTTGAAGTGGAAATAGTAGAAGGATTCAGTACGCTGTAACTTCATCTATCTGAAAGATTACTGCATCTTAAACTAGTTGCAGTAAATTACGGCCATTTTGTGCATCAAGCCTGTGTATTAATTCGCCCGATATCGGGGTAAGTTGTAATATGTACATTTTATCATTTTATATTTGCATTTTGACAATATAAATGGCTTGTGGATGTCTAGTTGCATGTCGGGCTGGGAACTTAATCATGTAAAATAATTTGCCTTATGAACCACCACTGCATGAGCTGGTAACTGCCACGTGCGGGTTTCCTCACAAGGGACAAAAAGCAGTGGTGGCCCCAAATTTCAACGGGAGCAGGGAGTGGATGATGATATCATCGTGTATATATTTATTACATTTACAATTTTGTACGTTTTATGTGTACACTTATATATATTTCAGCTGCCGCCTTCCGCTGTCCAAAAGCACTTTCATCCGATTCACTCAGGGATGGTAGAAAATCTGAGAAAGATGAAAGGGTTGATGGAAGCAGAGGTTTCCTGGTGCTCATATCAGGAGGCCATCTTAATATGTGGTACTGTTACAAAACATGTTCGGTCTCCTTTTCTGGTCTTCACTCCTTTCCGACAGTATTATTCTACAACATTTTGTATTTGCTAACTCTTCCCTTGTTTATTGTTTACGGTTTCATCTTTCAAAGTTATCTATCAGATTTTGTCACTCCCTTATAGCACCTGACTGCTTGATGTGTTTGTTAGATTAGGGCGATATTCATATTGTCAACACTAGATATAGGAGTTTAAGATAAACGGATTATCTTTGCACAAGATGGCATAGTGTGAAAACCCATACGTTCTGTTGGTGAAGGTAGGTTACAACCTTCGAGACGCGGACATGGATTGCAGATGATTGCCACAAACCAGGTAGATCAGGGATTCCAATATGGATGACAGACGGTATTTGAGGATATAGCGTCAGTTCGCAAACATGATGTGCCAAAATACACAGCCGATTTTACTGAGATGTCAGGAGATAACAATCTTGTTAAAAGATTAAGACACGGACAGGGATGTTATACGTTCGGCAGTTGACTTTGTTGTGGAAATCAGTAACGAGAAAGTAACACCTTGGAAGATATTATTAGTGATAGAGCTGTGCAGCAGTGAGTTTGTGAATATTAAAAGTAACAACGGGAGTTGTCGTGTAGTAGTGTTCTATGCGAGGGTAGTGGGGGATTGATAAGGTTGATAATGTTGGATTTTTATTCCCGTTAATGATATCCACCAAAAGATAGATATAAGTGGATGGAAGCAGACATCATCATCATCATCAGTTGATAAGATCTCTATGGTGTTGTTTGCTCCACTGTAGTGTATGGAATGTCAACTTGACCTACGCAGTGGTGTGTAGACATGGATTGAGTGTACAATGTGCGAATGATGATAAGGGTTCGTGTTGTTGACAAATGTTCTTTTCTCACACTCATGTATGACTGGAAGTCATCGACACCAACGACTGTGTACCTTTTCTAAAGTTTAATTGGACGTACACACTCGACAGCACAGATAGTGACAAATCACAGGTTGGCATAATACATCATAGTACAGTGGATAAATGGTCCTGCAATGTTATGTTACATGGGCACTCATGTAGATTAATATTATAATGGACTGTCAGTAGCCAAGCCCTCAGCATCGCCCATACATATAAATCATCTGACTTCACTGACTGAGCACGTCAGCTTATAAACAATATTTCAGATGGCTTCTAAACCTAATCTCGTTTAGCGACGATTCTCCCACATAATGTTCAGCACATATTTTTTTCATATAATAATATTGAACCGCTAATAACGGGTTCTCATGTGTAGCAGTGATCTCTGGACTAAACAAGCGATAATACGGGCATCCCCTTTCTCTTCTTGAAAGTCGCTACATGTTTTGGTTCCAAGATGGCTTCACTCGTGAACTGTCACTCACGTTTGGATGCAGATAATGAATCTGTCCTAAAGTTAGTCATTCATAAAACATTGCATTGCTCTGTAGATTTGATCATGAACAATTGACTGCATTCTACAGAATATAGTGCTGCTAGGAATCGAAGTCGTTTTCATCGAGTCAAATATATTCTCTTAGACATTCAAATCGTAACTATCGAAAATGGTGGCTTCGATCGAGAGTTCATAAGAGTGTCTTTGATTACCTTGGTAGAGGAAATATGGAACTGCCATTCCTTGGCAATATGAATAAACACTGGGGTAAAGCATACACGATAGGTTTAGACGACTATCACTTTCCCCACAAATACTGAGATCACTTTTTCCCGGCGACAGGCCGACATAGGGAAACACACAGTCCCTATCAGGACGAAGCCAAATCACACCACACTCTAGCGACACATCCGCCGAATAGCCTTTGACCTCTCTAGAGACAACAGAACATATAGTTCGACTTAGATATGTAAAGATATACAGATATAAGACAGACTCGTCCTACTCAGACAAACAATACACATAAATTCAGGCCATAGATATTCTGAAGCAAGAACAATCTATTATTACCCAAACAACGAATAAATCGCAGTAAAATGGATTTATCCGCGGAGTTTGATCGAAGAGATGGCACAACTTTCAAGGGAAGTAACTCAATAATGACTTTCCCTTAAGCACAAAAAATTACCTATGTATAATATTGTAAGATATCAAAGACTGCACGTAACAGTCTTACCACACCTCCCGGGAAAAAAAAAATGGAACATTTTTTTTTTTTTTGAAATACATCTAGGAGCAACGTACAATAGGCTCACAACGCATGAATAATGCGCAGATGAAAATATCAGGAATACCTATAACGCCTAATATGAGGCTAAGTCGACTTATGGAGCGACTGGTGAGAATGTGTCTCATAAACTGAGAGAAATTATTTCTCTACAAGTATATTTTTCCAGGAAGGTGTCATCAAAGTATAATACAATTCTGGCAATTACACAATGCCTAAAAAATTCATATCATCATTTCGTATTAGATATCTTAAATTTATGATTTATGAAGAAAAAATCATCAAAGCACAGCGGTGAATAAACATCCATGAACCGCTATGTAGTGATACAATCATTATATTATTAAATTACAAATGTGTATCTATCATGATATAGAAAAGGAACTACTATAGAACTAGACATATCGAGAAGTCTAAGCCCTAATAGTTATGTGGAATCATGTGGGCATCTTGACAGAATGTCTGCCATCACATTATCTGATCCACGAATAGCTCGCACAGAGAAATGAAAAGGTTGAAGAGCAATTGCATATCGAGTAGACCTCGAGCTCTTCAAATTCTTACTCTGTATAGCAGTAAGAGCTTTTTGGTCGGTTTCTACTATGAAATGTGCGCCTAGAAGGAATCTCTGTAGTTTGAGGATCGACCAAACCATAGCTAATAGCTCACGGTCTAAAACCGAATAATTCCTTTCTGCCGCATTAAGTTTTCTGGAAATATACATTACAGGATGCAGAGTTCCAGAGTACTCTTGCATTAGTGCCGCTCCAATCCCAGTGGATGAAGCGTCACTACGAAGAACGAATGTCTTATCTTTAGTGGGTAGCACTAAAATAGGTGGTGTTGAAAACAATGTTTTAATCTTATCCAGAGAGCATTGGCATTCCTGAGACCAGTGGACCACATTAGGCGAACCTTTCTTTAGAAGTGTTGAGAGAGGTGCCATGATAGAGGATAGATTCTGAATGAATCTGCCATAAAATTGAATAAGACCTAACAGACTTCTCACCTGTTTTTTAGTCTTAGGGATTGAGATGTTAAGTATCTTACTAGTATTATGGTCCTCTGTCTTTAGGAAACCATGACCAACTCGGTGGCCTAGGAAAGAAATTTCGCTAAAACCAATATAGGCTTTAGAGGGTTTCGCTGTCAGGTTGTGCTCACGCAAAGTAGACAGCAATTCATCTAACCCTGAATAGTGATCTTCCCAAGTATCGCTGAAAAGACAGATGTCGTCTAGATATGCAATGACATCTGACCGATAAGATAGGATTCGGCGCATCATGCGTACGAACGTAGCTGGTGCGTTCATAAGACCGAAAGGCATAAAATTCCATTGGAACAAACCTCTAGGTGTTGAAAAAGCCGTGAGAGGTTTGGCGCGTTCAGATAAAGGAACTTGCCAATATCCTTTAGACAAATCAAGTTTAGTGAAAAAATGAGATTTGGAGAGTCGAGTAAGTAGCTCTTCCAGTAAAGGCATAGGTTCGGCATCGAACTTCGTTACTTGATTCAATTTTCGATAGTCAACGCAAAGACGTATGTTATTGTCTTTTTTTACGCACAATAACCATCGGCGAAGAATATGCAGAGGTGGATGGTTCGATTATTTTCAAATCTATCATCTCATCCAACTCTTTCTCGACCTGTGCTTGAAAATGTATAGGTATAGGATAAGGTCTAACCCTAATAGGAGTATGGTCAGTTAGAACAATGTCATGTTGAATGACATTCGTTTGTCCAGGGATGTCAGTGAGTACATCCTGAAATGTTTGCAACATAGTTGAAACTTGTCGCTGTTCTCCTAGAGACAAATCAGGAGAGACAGTAACGTTCTTCCATGATTCACTGGAATGAAGTGGGATCATTGGAAGAGGAAGATTTACATCTGAAAAACTTGTTTCCTCATCCTGTATCACGGACAGTGATGAGTAATGACCATGTTGTACTGGAGAATTGTCCGTTGCTTGGAAAATGGGTTGCAAATAATCCGGACGTTCATGGAATTCAGTAAACATATTGATGTGGAAGGTTTTATGCTTCCCATCAATATCGACAATATAGTCGACATCGGAAATTTTCGATATTATATCGTACGGACCTTTCCAAGAAATAAGTAATCTGTTTTCCCTACAAGGTAGTAATACAAATGCTTTGTCACCAGGACAAAGTTGTCGTAAGCATCTCTTCTTATTGGCAAATTGCCTTGCCTTCTGTTTCGCAAATTCAGAAGAAGAAGTTGCTAATTTGCATGCTTCGATAATTTTTTGTCTCAACGCGATGACATATTCGTAGGATGACTTTGTGTCATCGTCAATATTGTCAGATGTTATGAGATCGTGAAGCAACGACATAGGGCCACGCGGACGCGCGCCAAAGACGAGTTCAAAGGGAGAAAATCCCGTATGTTCATTGGGTACCTCTCTGTAAGCGAAGAGGGCCGCAGGTAAAACTCTGTCCCAGTCTTGAGGATGATCCTCAGTTATCTTCCCCAGTAAGTTTTTAAGTGTTCTATTAAGGCGTTCGACCATACCATTAGACATTGGATGGTAGATACTACTTAAAGATCTATCTATCTGCAGGGTAGACATTACTTGAGACATGGTATCTGATATTAGTTGGGTGCCATGGTCTGACAATATCTCTCCGGGGAACCCCAGACGAGAAAATATAAGCCAAAGAGCATCTGCAATATCAGCAGTAGTAATGCTCTTCAGAGGAATAGCCTCTGGCCAACGTGTGCACATATCAACACACGTCAAGATAAACTGATGTCCTCTGGCAGACTTGATCTTAAATGGACCAATAATGTCTATAGCCATTTTTTGGAACGGCCGAATAGGAATGTCCGCCGCCTGAATGGGTGCAGCATGCCGTGGACCTTTGGATTTAACTTCCTGACATACTTTACAAGATCGACAATAAATACGTATGTCCTTGTTTACCAATGGCCAAAAGAAAGCCGCAAGGACTCTTGACTTAGTGCGGGAAAAACCCATGTGTCCAGCACACTGAGAGTCGTGAGCGTGCTGCAAAATTTTAACTCTCAAATTCTTGGGAACCAGGATTTGAGAATGACTTGACGTAATGGAGTCTTGAACCATACGTACAAGTACGCCATTCTTCTTTGTAATCCACGATTTGCGACTTGTGTCTTTATTCGGATCACCTTTAGTTGCAAGAATGAAGAATTTCTTCAGAGTGGGATCATCTTCTTGCTGTTTTATAAACGAGTCACGAGAAATTACCAAGGGATTATCTTGGTTATGCACTTCATTATCTTCAATAGATGAAGTTTGAGGCACATTAAGAGCCTGAGCTCTAGTGACTACAGCGTTAGCAATCTGCATGTTTTGCCTTTCCCACGTGGAAATTTGTTGCGGAGTGCATTCCTTGACTCCATGAATGCGACCGATGATGAGGTCAGCGATCGGATTCGGAAGAAGACATGCGTGTACATCTCCTGTAAAGAAAGGAGTAGCAATCCTAATGATAGCAGTAGAGTATTTCTCTAATGTGCCGCCAAATGTTACACATTTGACTACTTGTCCAGTGGCACGGGAAGGATCTACGAGTGACTGCCTAACACCAATTGTGGTGCATCCAGAATCAAATAGCACAGAGACTGGATTGTTATTCACTAAACCCTTATGTAAGACAAGAGAACCTCTTCCATCATGCGCGACTGATGCCGGAAGAGCAGGAAGAGGATGGCCACAGCTTAAAGTAGACACTGTGGTTGGCTCAAATAACGTTTTGCATTGGGGGCACTGAGATGCTCTCCCAAAATCAAAAGCGGCACATGCCATATTACTAGCATCATTATTATCTTTACTCTGTTTATAGGCTTCATGGGACTCTTGTTGTACAGAGTTTGCCTGAAAATGTGGTTTATGTCTTTTGTTTTGAGATCTACCTCGGTTATTATCACCTCTGTAGTTATTGTTACCTCTATTGTAACCCCTATTTGGGTTTGAGTCATAGTTCCCTTGGTTACCATTATCATATTCATTATAATGAGTATCTCTGTAATTATGATCTTGTTGACTCCAAGACGGATAACCCTGATAGTTTCTATAATTACTTCCTCTACGGAAATTCCTATAATTATGACCACCCCTGTGTCGAGAGCTATCAGGTCGTCTCCAGTTCTTTGAAGAAGAACCCTGAAATGATTGGTTACCTTGGTTTTGATAACTATTATGGTTACCTTTTTTATCAAATCTGTTTTGAGGTCCCTGAAATCTGTGTGAATAATTGGGATTGTATGGTGTTGCTGAAGCAACTGGCATACTCTCCTTAATCTTAGTGTTGCCAAAAGTCACGTCGGGGTGTGCAGTGACATATTGGGAACAATATTCTTCCATTTCTTTTAGAGATTTGGGTTTACGCTCATGTATAAATTCAAGGAAAGGTTTGTTCACACATGACATAATCTTATCTCTGAGCAACAAATCCATAAGTCCTTCATACGTTTTTTCTGTTTTGGAAAGCTCAATCCAACGATCAACTGTGAGACGTGCCTTTGCAGTGAATTCTGAGAATTCTACACCCGTCTCAGGTACCATCGTCTTAAATAAAAGGCGATAGCCTTCCTCACTTAGCTGATATTTTTTTATCAAAGCCGCCCTAATGACATCATAATTATCCTTATCTGCTTCTCCTACAAGGCATAATCTAGTCAAAGATTCACCTTTCAAGTTTTCTGATAATTGATTAGCGTATTGTGATTTATCCACATTATGTGTACGACAAGAACGTTCAAATCTATCCAGCCAGAATGTAATATCGTCACTGGACTGATTGAACGGTGGAACCTTAACCTTGTAAGTAGAAGGTTTACCATTACCACTAGATGCCTGATTAACATTACTCATACTTGTCAATCTCAATTTCTCCAACTCAAATTCATGTTCTCTTATTGCTTTTTTCTCTTCAGCATCTAATCTTTTTTGTTCAGCCTCCCTGTCTAATCTTTTTTGTTCAGCTTCCCTGTCCAATCTTTTTTGTTCAGCTTCACTGTCTAATCTTTTTTTGTTCAGCCGCAGCTTCTCTTTCTAATTTTTTTTGTTCAGCCTCAAATCTCCTTTCCTCCATCTGCATCTGCAATTTCTTTTGTTCAGCAGCAGCCTCAGCTTCTCTTTCTAATCTTTTCTCTTCCGCCATAGCTTTTCTTTCTTCTGCAGCTAATCTTTTCTCTTCTGCCATAGCTCTTCTCTCTTCTGCAGCTAATGCTTTGTCATATTGAGCAACTGCCCATTGTTCTAATTGTTGACCAGTTTTATCAAGGGCTTTCCCTTGTATAATGAAGTATTCTAATGTAGACATGGTGTCTAACAATAATACTAATCACCTGAAATAATAATAATACCACAAGTTCTCAATGACTTGATTAATCAGTATACTATCCCAATATCTGTGGGTCACAAGCCTTTAATAAGGTCTTGTATAATAGTAATAATAATCAGGTACTGGTTTATACCATAATCCAAGTGCAGTGCACAGGCAATTGTGTCTTATGAAATATACCTATATAAAACATATGTCAACCAACAGAATACATAAAGTACAAATAGGACTGACAATACAAGAATGTTTGCAGAAATCAAAATAAATCAAATAGGGAAATCAATGAAAATAATCACTGAATCTGCAAAGAATAACAACACAAATGACGTCACAATATATGAATATAAATTGTGAATAGAACTGAAAGATGGAAAAGAGTAGACCAACAAATTACAAACAACTCAAAACAAAACTAAAGAACAAAGAAATATTACAAAAATAACAATAATTACAGTCTTCACAGCTAACACAAAAGCAACAGTTGTCGCAGCAAATTTTCAATCAAGAAAATTGCACCTATAGAAAACGCCCACAACGGACCCTCTATGACGTGGGATATTCTGTTGTGAGGACGCCGCCCAACCTTAAACACAACCCGCTGACATAGAAACTAACATACTATACAAACAAATAACATGTAAACATAAATATATATAAATTATGTGTATGATAGTATGTGTTGCAAAATAGGCTCAGTTTTACAGTAATGGCAAAATTATTTTTATGAACATAAACAAACTGCCACTTTATTCAATTAAACATTCTGGCCTTAAATATTAAAGTTCATATATGGAAAACAAGAAGATCCATCGATGAAAATAGGACTTCTTAGTACACAAATACTGTCTTCCTGTTAACATTGACAAGAATTGATCCAACTGTTCTGTGAAACTCTGTAATGTCTAATGTAAAACTGTCAACAACGCTGGCCTACATACTGCATTCACTTGACAGGTCACGTGACGAAGTGTTGACAAAGAGCAAACCAATACTGCAAGTGTGTCGTATCAGCCACAGGAAACGGTCTGGTATCGGTAATCTGTTGACTTCTGAACTTCTGCGAGGTCAAACCCAGAAAGCTGGTCCACCAGTTGATAAGGTTGATAATGTTGGATTTTTATTCCCGTTAATGATATCCACCAAAAGATAGATATAAGTGGATGGAAGCAGACATCATCATCATCATCAGTTGATAAGATCTCTATGGTGTTGTTTGCTCCACTGTAGTGTATGGAATGTCAACTTGACCTACGCAGTGGTGTGTAGACATGGATTGAGTGTACAATGTGCGAATGATGATAAGGGTTCGTGTTGTTGACAAATGTTCTTTTCTCACACTCATGTATGACTGGAAGTCATCGACACCAACGACTGTGTACCTTTTCTAAAGTTTAATTGGACGTACACACTCGACAGCACAGATAGTGACAAATCACAGGTTGGCATAATACATCATAGTACAGTGGATAAATGGTCCTGCAATGTTATGTTACATGGGCACTCATGTAGATTAATATTATAATGGACTGTCAGTAGCCAAGCCCTCAGCATCGCCCATACATATAAATCATCTGACTTCACTGACTGAGCACGTCAGCTTATAAACAATATTTCAGATGGCTTCTAAACCTAATCTCGTTTAGCGACGATTCTCCCACATAATGTTCAGCACATATTTTTTTCATATAATAATATTGAACCGCTAATAACGGGTTCTCATGTGTAGCAGTGATCTCTGGACTAAACAAGCGATAATACGGGCATCCCCTTTCTCTTCTTGAAAGTCGCTACATGTTTTGGTTCCAAGATGGCTTCACTCGTGAACTGTCACTCACGTTTGGATGCAGATAATGAATCTGTCCTAAAGTTAGTCATTCATAAAACATTGCATTGCTCTGTAGATTTGATCATGAACAATTGACTGCATTCTACAGAATATAGTGCTGCTAGGAATCGAAGTCGTTTTCATCGAGTCAAATATATTCTCTTAGACATTCAAATCGTAACTATCGAAAATGGTGGCTTCGATCGAGAGTTCATAAGAGTGTCTTTGATTACCTTGGTAGAGGAAATATGGAACTGCCATTCCTTGGCAATATGAATAAACACTGGGGTAAAGCATACACGCCTTGGTAGAGGAAATATGGAACTGCCATTCCTTGGCAATATGAATAAACACTGGGGTAAAGCATACACGATAGGTCTAGACGACTATCACTTTCCCCACAAATACTGAGATCACTTTTTCCCGGCGACAGGCCGACATAGGAAACACACAGTCCCTATCAGGACGAAGCCAAATCACACCACACTCTAGCGACACATCCGCCGAATAGCCTTTGACCTCTCTAGAGACAACAGAACATATAGTTCGACTTAGATATGTAAAGATATACAGATATAAGACAGACTCGTCCTACTCAGACAAACAATACACATAAATTCAGGCCATAGATATTCTGAAGCAAGAACAATCTATTATTACCCAAACAACGAATAAATCGCAGTAAAATGGATTTATCCGCGGAGTTTGATCGAAGAGATGGCACAACTTTCAAGGGAAGTAACTCAATAATGACTTTCCCTTAAGCACAAAAAATTACCTATGTATAATATTGTAAGATATCAAAGACTGCACGTAACAGGGACCCTACCAAAATTAGACACTTATTTGTTGTTGGTTTGACGTTTGAGATGCTGAGATAGACTGCCCTTGATTGGACCTCCATAAAGCAACATGTGTATGGGCGACAATATCGCTTATATTATACAGCGTTGTGAGTGAGTTCCAATTTCGTCAAGGAGAAATCACAGACAGCCAGGAGCAGGGAATATTAGGACCCAAATACAGGACATGCTATAGCACTGGAAGTAAGTTCTAAGATTAGAAGAGAGTAACTCCATAGTCACTACTTTGCACCTAGAGTTCTAGGATCCTAGTTCAAGTGCACTCAGTTAGAAACCTAACCCACCTAAAGAGACGGCATCTTAAATCAGTTGCCCGATAATATTCGGACGTTTCCTGCGCAAAACGTCTGTGCTCACCGGATATCGGGTGTGTGGAACATGGTACCAGTATTCGAAGCTAGCCACCAACATCAGAAGGGTCTTGAAGACGCTTGACAACCTTTGTCGTTATCCCAACCTTACTGCATGAGATGTGCTACAGCCACCAGTTTTGACTATTGAAGAGAAGGACCAGTCGTACGCATCTGCAGGAGCCAACAGCGACTGAAGCAGACGCCAAATGACCCCCACATCGACAATTAAGTAACATACAAGCTTAGCCAATGAACATTTCAATTTTGTTCCTACTGTCCACAAATATTTAACATCATCCGATGATAAGAAATAAAATTGCTTCTTTTTTTTAAAACAACTTTATTTATTTTACATTGTTAACCCATATGTGATTATTACGCCTGTTTATCTGTAACTATAAATCTATAGTTGGATTAATCACTATTAAGTGAATTGTGTGTCTGAACCCGTTTGACTAATATTAATTTAAATACGGAATACCCTTTATCTGGGGGCTCAGAAAATATTAGTCAATACTTTTCCTCACACAAGGGGCGGGAGAACAGTAAGTTCATGACAGCTTAGATGATCTCAGCTGTTATGCTTGCTTTTGTTTAAAACTCCTGTGAGGCTCACTGAAGTAGAAGGAAGCATCATTCTTGTTGATACCTGTGAAGACACCCATTTTATATTCTAAGTTTGACCATTGTTGGACCACCACTGCACAGCAGTGGAGACAACACCGTCACAGACTAAAAAGTGTGACTGTGAAATCTTCGAAAGGCAGAGAGAAATTGAGAAAATAATAATTTTTTTGTTTTTAAATCAAAGGACGTTAAGAAATTCAGAAACACAAAGACAATTAAGAAAAGGAAAAACGAATAAAGTGAAAACGGGGTGATGAAAAATGAAACAAAAAAGAAATACAAGGAATGAGCTTTGATAGAGAAGGTAATTCATTTCTAAACATCTTTTATTCGTGCCAATAAAGAATGTTGTGCACAAATGACGCTAAACTTGCAGGTGATACAGATGGAGAAACCGTGTCATAAAGTACAGCAAGCAGTCACATCCACACATAAAATAAACAAGACATATGTGTGAGTAATTTACCAAGTCACATCCACACATAAAATAAACAAGACATATGTGTGAGTAATTTACCAAGTCACATCCCCACATAAAATAAACAAGACATTTGTGTGAGTAATTTACCAAGTCACATCCACACATAAAATAAACAAGACCTTTGTGTGAGTAATTTACCAAGTCACATCCACACATAAAATAAACAAAACATATGTGTGAGTAATTTACCAAGTCACATCCACACAAAAAATAAACAAGACATTTGTGTGAGTAATTTACCAAGTCACATCCTCACATACAATAAACAAGACATTTGTGTCAGTAATTGTTTACCAAGTCACATCAATACATAAAATAAACAAGACACTTGTGTTAGTAATTGTTTACCAAGTCACATCCACAAATAGCATAAACAAGACATTTGTGTGAGTAATTTACCAAGTCACATCCACACATAAAATAAACAAGACATTTGTGTGAGTAATTTACCAAGTCACATCCACACATAAAATAAACAAGATATTTGTGTGAGTAATTTATCAAGTCACATCCACACATAAAATAAACAAGACATATGTGTGAGTAATTTACCAAGTCACATCCTCACATAAAATAAACAAGACATCTGTGTGAGTAATTTACCAAGTCACATCCACACATAAAATAAACAAGACATATGTGTGAGTAATTTACCAAGTCACATCCACACATAAAATAAAAAAGACATATGTGTGAGTAATTTACCAAGTCACATCTTCACATAAAATAAACAAGACATTTGCGTCAGTAATTGTTTACCAAGTCACATCAATACATAAAACAAACAAGACACTTGTGTTAGTAATTGTTCACCAAGTCACATCCACACATAGCATAAACAAGACATTTGTGTCAGTAATTCTTTACCAAGTCATACAAATGCCCAATGTCCCTGACTAGCTGATTAGATTGTCTCATTGTTGTCTCCGTGTCAGCATCTCAACTGTCAGCCCGGCGTCATTAAATACACTGAAACATTTACCAGGTTTGTCTGTGCCTCGTCGACGGGTCCTGGGCATAACTTAAGGTGATGTTTGCCCACGTGACGGTTTTATTTGAGCAATGCTGTACGCAAACCAGAAACTCATTACACTTCATAAATGATAATAGCATAACACTTTTTAAAATCTGGAAAGTTAGCACTTGTCTCCACAAACAGGTAAAAATTATTCACACACAGAAGAACGTCTGCACACTTTATCAATAATAATATTATCACTCCTGTCAATAATGAGAAAATTTACGCTCATTATTATTAGCGCATCTCAAGTTATTTATTTTGTTTCCACCAGCGAATATCCCTGACATGTCCTTTATGGATGCTCTTTATATTTCCACTCGACAGACTGAACAGATCAGGTGACAGCACACAACCCTTTTTATTTCTATCTGCTGAGACAACACTATGCAAGTCCTATCAATGTCTTATTTCTCAAATGCAGTGAAGTTGCCGGGTCATCTCCGGCAGGTCATATAGACGAGATCTCTGTTGTCCCAGTGGCGTGCTTGCCTTTCTAATCAGGACTAGCCTTTATCAGGGCTCCATGATGCTAGCTGATAGATACTAGCAGTCATTTTCCGGAATTCTCACCCAATCAGAACAGCAACAACCAGCTAAGACAGTGATCTTCGCTGACTGCAGATTACTACCGGAATCAATACAGAACACCAGACATAAAAACCTTCTGCATGAGATCGGATCTGAGCTTAACATTATCCAAACATCGTCAACCATTGCTCTTCAGTGGTTACCCTGCTATGGTGGAATCACTGGGAATGAGAGAGCCGATGCTTTATCTAGAAGTGGCAGTAAAATAGAACAATTCAGCCACCCATTGCCCTATCAGGAAGCTAGCATCAGCAACCACAAGAAGTATAACTACCACTGGAGGAACGAGGGAGATATATACAACAGATGTGGCCCAATCTACCAGCTTCATAGACACCAGGAGGCCATCATAGCTGGCAACCTCACCAAGTGGAACAAATTGATACAGAAAACACAGCTGCAATATCATTTGGATGTTGTTGTTGTGGTGTTCTTGAATGGAGACCTCTTTCATTCTTTGTCTGTCTGTCTGTCTTTCTTTCTTTCTTTGTCTGTCTGTCTTTTTATTTATTTATTTATTTGTCTGTCTGTCTTTTTAAATTATTTATTTGTCTGTCTGTTTGTCTTTTGTGTTTATTTCTTCCTGTATTCATATGCCTGTCTGTCTTTTAAAAATTGTTTTCTTTCTTTGTCTGCCTGTCTTTTTTCTTTTTTTGTCTGCCTGTCTGTCCTTTTTATTTACTTCTTTGTCTTCTTTCTTTCTTTCTTTCTTTCTTTCTTTCTTTCTTTCTTTGTCTGTCTGTCTGTCTGTCTCTTTTCTTTATTTCTTTCTGTCTTCGTCTGTCTTTTTTCTTTTTTGACTGTCTGTCTTGTTTATTATTTGTTTGTTTGCCGGCCTTCTTTCTTTCTTTCGTTCATTCTTTCTTTGTCTGTCTGTCTCTCAGTCTTTCTTTCTTTCTGTCTGTCTTTCGGTATGTTTGTCTTTCGGTATGTTTGTCTTTCGGTATGTTTGTCTTTCGGTATGTTTGTCTTTTGGTATGTCTTCTTTCTTTGTCTGTCTGTCTTTCTTTTTTATTAGTCTTTGTGTGTCTGCTTGTTTTTATTTTTATTTCTTTCTTTCTTCCTTTCTTTGTCTGTCTGTCTCTGTATTTTTTTCTTTTCCTTTCTTTCTTTTTTTATGTCTGTCTGTCTTTCTTTTTAATTTATTTCTTTCGTTGTCTGTTTTGTCTTTCTTTGGTTTCTTTCTTTCTTTGTCAGAATGTCTGCCTATCTTTCTTTTTTCTTTCTTTCTATTTTTGTCTGTCTCTATTTTCATAATTTTTGTCTTTCTTTGTCTAGTCTGTAGCCTACTACCTGCGCTTGGACCACTTTACAACCATCACATCTCGAGATCCTCACAAACGAGACACACATAGCAATTAAATTAATGTTTACATGACTGTGTTAGACTTAACAAACTGCCCTTAGTCTCTCTGTGACAGATTCACCTGGCCCCACCCCAGCCATTTTGACATAAGACATTTGTTATCCTCCAAATATATTAAACCTGACGACAAGGGCAGGTCATTTGCAGGAGACACTTTTACACATAGTCTGGATACGAGCGTATATTTTCATAGATGCGTCAGCATTATCTGCCCTTTCACTCACCTTGCTTTTAATATTCAAACCCCATGCCCACATCAAGTGGCAAGTAGGACCATATCTGGCGGAGTATGTGATCATGTCTCTCTACAACTTCCTGTCTCCAGTCTTGATGATCAATTCTGTTGTTGATTTCTGTCTATGTCAAACTGTCCAACATCTTCTTTCTTTGGAAAGTCCTCTATCTCTGTTTGCTTCTATCTTTGCTGTTGTCACAATATGCTACGACTTCTTCTTATTACATGCCCTCAGAAAGTGGATGACTTCCTCTAATATCAATAATAAACTGCCTTATCAAACTGGCTTCTGTCAGGACATCCTCGTTACTTCTGTCAGGACATCCTCGTTACTTCTGTCAGAACATCCTGGTTACTCCTGTCAGGATATCCTCGTTACTTCTGTCAGGACATCCTGGTTACTCCTGTCAGGACATCCTGGTTACTCCTGTCAGGACATCCTGGTTACTCCTGTCAGCTGTCCATTGTGTTCTTAACATTCTGGTGTAAAACTACATCTCTGTGGCCACTAGTCTTATTCCTGCTTGTTTACTAATGATAATTTCCTCATATTTCACTTTGTCAAATGCCTTAGTGTAATCTATAAAGCACAAGTACAGATCTGTCTTCACCTCTATGGCTTTCTATTAATGTTCTTATAATATATACTAGCCGCCATTAAAAACGCATCGCATTAGTTTATGAACCGCAACTCGTTGTGCTAAATTTAAAATACATGAAACCACTGGTTTTACATTTTTGATCCATTTACTAACCCAAATTTGCTGTATTATTAAACATGAGACAATTCAGAACCGGCTCCTAAGCAGTTGTCAACCCTAGGTGTAAAAACAAAAGTCGCACTCACTGTCATTCAGTCACAGCCATCATTAATACCGTGTATAACCCCCTGCAGCATCAATACAGGCTTGGCATCGGCGTCTCATGCTATTGCAGAGTGTCTCGAAAAATGTTTGGGGTATGGCGTTCCATTCTGCAATGAGTGCTCGGTCGAGATCATTCACATTGTTGATATCATACTGGCGGACCCTTCTGTTCAGTTCATCCCATGCGTGTTCAATAGGATTCATGTCAGGAGAGTTTGCAGGCCAATCCAGTACAAGAAAAGGTTGCTGGGCTAAGAAATTCTTGGTAACGTTAGCTGTGTGAGGTCCTTGGACGACGAATATTTTGTAGGACCCAAGCCAGTCTGTTGGTCCGGTGACGTCTAGTAAGGATAGGACCAATGTTGGAATGTCTATTTTGCAAGCCAGCGGCGCGAAGTCTCCGTCTCACAGTGTTTGCGCTGACAAGTCTCCGAGTGACAGGTGTATGAGCTGCTGTCTGCGTTGCTGTTTGGAAGCGATTGCGCAGATGCAACAATAGAATTTGGCGATCTTGAGCTAGTGTTGTTACACGATGTTGACCAAGCCTGGGACGGTCATTGGTGGTACCTGTCGCCCGAACTCGCTGGTTCAGCCTCACTATAGTGGACTGGTCACAATTGAAATGTCTGGCAACTTCTCTGGTCGCCATTCCACTGCTGAGCATACCAACAGCTTGCCATCGCTCTTGTGACAACAGTCGAGGCATGACAAAAACATTAACAGACTTTCTTTCGATGAAAACAGATAATGGCTTTTTACTCGCTGAAACTTGACTAATGCGTGTGCCAAATTTCAATGTAATTCGACTTTTAATAAACCAGAATTTATCAAAAACCTTGTTTTGGAAGCACGCAAAATTTGAAGTAAACATCACATCGACAGTAAAGTGGGAATACATGAACTTCCTCACTTGCACACTTTCGGGGTTTGAAAATCGCTCACTTGCATAAACATTTCAACAGTGAAAACATGTCACGATTTCGATGCGTTTTTAATGGCGGCTAGTATATATAGCATTGATTGTGCCTTTACCTTCTACAAATCCACACTGTTCATCACTGATTTCTGGTTTAATTTTATTTCTCACTCTTATGCTAATTCGTAATAATATTTTTGTCACATGATTCATAAAACTGATGGTGGGATGTTCTTCACATTCCGTGGCTCCAGGTTTCTTTGGCAAAGCTATGAATATGGATTTTAGCAGATCATCAGGTATTTGACCACTGTTGTAGATGTCATTTAAGAGTTTTGTTATCACTTCTACTCCAAATTCTACCTAAGCTTCCATGTCCTGTACTACATGCACACAAATATACATATACATAAATATATCTGCCGTGTGTTACATTAGGTTAACTAGAGCGCCGCCTAGGGCGCAGAGGGGCGTAGTTTTATTTTAAAATATCACTAAATTTCAAACAAACCAAAACATAAAACAACTTACACAAAATAATAAATATAAAAACAGAATAAAGAACATTTTCATAAGACTTTATAATTACCTAGTGTAAAATCCCGTCATAAGACGGGAATTAAATTCAAAATCACTAATACCTAACTGCAATTTTAATTATTCAGATACTTCTGGAAAAACGGTGTTAAGTACGAACATTCGATTGTTCATCGAAAGAGCACCTTGATTTTCTGTTGTTTTAATTTGTACTTTTACATTGTTGGGAATTCTCGATGGAGACAGTGCCACATACAGCTGTCCATGAGAGAAGACTGGCTCGTTCAAAAAGATTCCAACATGTTCAAATGTTTGCTCCTGAGATTTGTTGATGGTTATCGCAAATGATGGAATGATTGGAAAATGCGCGCAGTTCAAAGTGAGATGTTATTGGCGCATGCACATCAACCTTTCCGCACTTTTCTTTGTCGAGTGTTACTATATTCGGGAGAGTACATACAAGGGAAACTTACTTACTTACTTAGTCGTTCCCCTTCTACCGTGAGGTGTAGAGGTCTATAAGGGAAACAATACAATTAATGTCTAACTTTCAAGCAAAGTTGCATCCCTTAGCGTTACTGACATAAACCCATGTGTGTGTACGTTTTTTTGGGGCGGGGCCCTACAATGCAAACTCCTTTAATGTGGTAGTCAATGATGCCGCTAAGTGTTGTCTGGAAGGAACTAGGTCCTTCAGTTTGGTTCAACAGATCTATAATTATTTCTCTGCATGGACTCAGCGTTGGTAAATTCTAACTAGCCATGTATTATACTTAGCCATAGCTGTTAAGCCAACGAGTGAAACAAGATGAGAGAGTCAGATCAATGCTTTGAAACAGCTGAGATATCATCTTGGTAAAATATGTGATGGTTTAATAGAAATCTTTGATGACACAAGCCTAAAAGATTCACCTGGAAATACTTCCTGAATTGAAACTAAGGTAATGCTGGTGTCATTTCATACGTTCGAGTTTGTGATATCCCGTGTTACATGACTGTGGCATCCTTTTTGAAGTCAATTTTGCAAGCAAGCGACAACAAAATAAGGAAGCTGATTTAAATTCAGCTACAAGACAATTACAGGCGACCAAGAATTACCTTGTGGGCTGCAGGTGTGATGAGTGTCGTCAACAAGTTTTGGTAGATGTAACTGAGATTGCAAAGGGGTTAGAAAAGGTTATATATTTTTTAAAGGATTAAATTTTCTGATTTTTAAATTTGTATAAAAAGGTGGACACTTTTAAGAAAAAGAGGACACAAGGGGAACACATTAATTTCATACATTTATGTCAAGAATCATAATAAAATATACAGAAATGTTTCAACGAAATTTTAAAAAATGTTTCAAAATCTTCATAACATGCATGTTCCGTCAAGCTTTTATATTGTCAACTAAATATTCATGGGACTCTGTACATAAAACATTCTTATAATTGTTTTGAACTTGTAATATTCATTTAATACATTCAACAGGGAATCGGTTTCTGCCCTTTGGCCACTGACTTTCCATTAAATAAAAAAAGCCTCTCATTATTAACATTATGTCCTGGAACAGAAAAAAAATATTGAGCAATTAGCAGTAGCTCAGAATGTAACTGTACATTTCTTGATTGTTCAAAGAATTTGGTCCACTTTTCATGTGCCAGTAATTCAGTAAAAGTATTATCATTCAAATTTGATCTGATAAAACTGATCAAAGCATTTTATGTCATCAATTTTTCATGTCCTTGCTCATTAAATACTTGATGGAGGTCATAACATTATTCCATGTTGGAACTTGTAATAATGTCATCCAGTCAAAAGAATTAAATGCCTCTAAAGGTTTTACCCATACTTCAAGGTATTCGATTTAAGTTTTCATAGAAACTTTTGTTTACCTCTAAAAACTTATCACATGATAGTCCTCTCTTTTTTTTGCTTTCCTCAAATGCTCTGAATTTTATTTTTGTATTTAAAAAAAAATTCTAATTTTTTTCTTCTTTTTCTAATTTTGTAAGCCGGACAAATAACACTTTTTGTTAAAAAGCAAACCGAACGCTACATTTTGATGTAATAAACCGGACAAATCCGGAATATTGTTACCCTGCCACGACTTTAAGACAGAACAAATTAGAAAAAAAGAGAAATAAACGGTAGTTTGAGCATGAGGCCCAAGAGAGGTTTTTACATGGCCATACAATCTGTTGAAGAGAGATTCCTCTTCGTACACTCTCAGACGTCCACTTGAATGTTCTCAAAGAAAGCAGTAGTCAGTTTGAGGATATTTGAATCTCCGTAAAGCTTTTCCACGAAAGGAGTTGGCGTCGGCCATATGCGCTTTCTCTGTACCGCATATAAGGGGCAACTTTGAAGCAGATGTTCAGCAGTCATTTTATCAGTGCCACAGTTACACTGATCGGTAGTTCCTATCTTTAGCTTGTTGAATAGATGGTATCTCAATCTGTTGTGGCCAGTGCGGAGTCTGAAGATTACCACTTGTTCTCTTCTGTTGACCTGGTAGTAAGCATCATTCTGTGTATAACCTGGATGTTCTACATTTAATTTGTTTCTGTATCTGATTCTGATAAAACTCTTTGCCTCCTCGAAAGTTATGCTTGCATCAGGCTGAGGTAGATGTGAACCTTCTTTTGCCATTCTGTCAGCCTCTTCATTGCCGGCGATGTTACAATGAGATGGGATCCACTGGATCACAACACTTTTGAATCCTTGACAAAGTTTGTGGAGCACTATTCTGAGGTCATCAAGGTCTGTATTATTTTGGCTTTTCAACGTTGCAATTACTGACTGTGCACCAGTAAAGAAAGCAACTTGTCTCTCTGTGCTTTCTTCTGTCAATATAACCTCTGCTGCACTTTTCAAGGCCTCTGCCTCTGCTCTGAAGTTACTTGAGAATCGTCCTGTCGCCACTGACAGCCTTTTTTCTGCACCAGTGCATAAGGTCAGAAAGACAGCCCCACCTCCATTTTTTGTTGCTGATCCATCTGTGTATGCATGGGTCCAGTTGTTGCGTGGGTAATGTTTCTCTATGTATTTTGTCGCTATGGATTTTCTATGTGTTGCAGTTTGGCTCTTTTTTTCTTTCAATTCCAGGAATATTTTCTATAATTTCAGGGAAACGATTTTGTTTCCCAACTGGAAGCTTGTGTGCAGTGTAGATGGGTTTAATAGTGGATATTTCATTTATGGAAACTGCTCTCATTTGTGGTTTGGTTGATTCTACAAAGTTGCTTCGTTTGAGTCTTTGCCTTCTAAGAGCATTGATTCTATGGCACATTAGGTGGTCTGTTAGTCTTTTGAATTTTTCGGCCTGTTGCTGAGCCCTGCAGTCTCTTCTATCCTTCATTGGCTGGAGGCATGTAATATTTTCGAGTTCTTTTATAGGTGTTGACTTCATGCCTCCCGTTATAATTCTCATTGCTTGATTTTGGAGTCTGCTAATCTTATCGAAGTTTGTCTTAGCCGCAATTGCCCATGCTGCCATGCCATATTCAAGGACTGGCCTCACTCGCCCTGTGTACAACGTCTTCAGTCCTTTCTCATCTGCACCCCAAGTTGTTCCAACAAGTCTTTTCATAATTGCCATTCTTTGTCTTGCTCTCATTCGATTTATGTCAACCTGTTTTTTCCAAGTCAGACGGCGATCAAAAATAATGCCTAGGTGGTTTGGATTTTCATTTAAATGAAGATTTTCTCCGTTTAGTACTAGTTAGAAGCTCTGGGGTCTAGTTGAGAGGGAAAATACCGTGTACGTTGTGTTCTCTTCATTAATCTTCATGAGCTATGTTTTGGCCCACTCTTCCAGTGATGTTAGTGCTTGCTGCATCAGAATGTTTGCAGTAGTGATACGTTCTTCAGAGATCCACACAGCTAAGTCATCCGCAAAGGATGCATTGTGTGCTATTTGTTGAATATTGTCAGTTATGTCATTTATGTATGCAAGGAACAGTTTAGGTGACAGGACTCCCCCTTGTGGGACCCCCTGCTCTAATATAAACTTTTTACTAGTCTGTCCTTGCAGCTGTACTCTGGCGGTTCTATTCTCAAGGTAGTGACCAATCCATTTGTACATTCGCCCACATACACCACTTCTCTGCAGTTTGACTTTCAATCCCTCTTTTCAAACTTTATCGAAAGCTTTTTCTAAATCTACCCAAACCACTAGCGTGTGTTTTTTTTTTTTTCGTGGAAGGCATCTTCGATTTCCTGAGCTATATATGTGATTTGATCTTCAGTGGATCTGTGTTGTCTGAATCCTGCTTGTTGATGGTGTAATAGGTGTTTGCTTTCCAAGCGCCACATCAGTCTGGTATTAATCATGCGCTCCATCAGTTAGTAGGCTGATCCGTCTGTAACCATTCGGTTCTTTCAGGTCCTTGTCTTTCTTAGGTATAGGTATCAGTATAGCTTCTTTCCATGCCTGCGGGACAATTCCTCTTTTCCAACTGTAGTTCAGTACTGCCAGAAGCTTCTTTTTTTGCCCTTGTGCCGAGACCTATTAACATTTCATTGGTTATTCCATCTTTTCCAGGTGACTTCTTTTTCTTTAGTGACTTTATTGCCGCTTCCATTTCTGCCATTGTCAAATTTGTTATCATATGCTCTTCAGGTGCAATCAGTGTGTTGTCATGAATCAAATGTTCATCTGTGACGATTTTCTTCCTTTCAGCGGGGACATCAATGTGATTTGCGCTAGCAGAGTATTCTATAAATGCATTTGCAGCTTTTTTGCCTGTCAACATATTGTCGCCGTGTTTGAGTGAGATTTGTTTGTAATGAGATCCTTCGTTGTTCAAGGCTCTAACCAGTTTCCATAGCTTATTGCCGTCTTTATCTAAGTTTAGATTTTCTGTATTTTCTTTCCAGCAGTCTCTTGTTGTTTTAGTTTTTCGGTATTTTGCAGTGGTGGCTTTGAGTAATATGTTTGCTTCAGTTGTTTGTTCTCTTTCTGCTGTGTTTCTGACCTTTGTTACTTCATCATCGAGCCTTTGAAGTTCTTCAGTCCAGTAAGGTTTGTAATTTTGTCTTGCCCCTCTGGGAATGGAATCAGTGGCTGCTTGTAGTATGGCTCTGTTTAGGCTTTCGACCATCGTTTTCATATTGCCGTGCCGTGTGCTAACGGTTTCACAAAACTTGTCTGACGACATTGAAAACTTGTCCCAGTCAGCTCTATTGTTGTTCCATCGAGGAAGTAGTTTTACTTCCTGCGGAACAAATTCCATATTTATGACCAGCTTTATTGGTTTATGGTCACTACCTGCTAGCTGATCAAGCACATGTCTGTCTATTCCAACAGATTCCAACAGCTACAACAATACAATTCACTATTTAGCTTCCTGTCTGATATATACAGTAACAACAATACATCTACTGAAGATGTACTTAAGGCTTGCAAGAGTTTGGAAAAATCATTGATGCACAATGAAAACAAATTTACTGATGTGGAAGATCTGTGCTGTGAACTTTTAGCAATAGCTCGAAAATGTGCAGTCTATACCGCCACAAGCGGCACTTCTCTTCATATTAAAAAACTCCTGGGTAATGTGCCTAATGTTTATGTGGCTTCAAGGATCCTTCTCACACTTCCAGTGTCAGTGGCAAGTGGTGAACGCAGTTTGTCAAAGCTCAAACTATAAAAACTTATATACGGTACCCTCAACGGGACCCCAAGATGCAACAATAGTGAATGCAGTCAGCGACCCATAGCTTGACTGCTTGCATCAGGAGCAGCGAATCAGAGCTGGTCAAGACCGTACTCCACCTCCACGTGGTGGTCCTGGAAACAGTCTGCAGCAATGCAGTCTGGCTGAGCGAGTACGGATCGAAATGGGAAGGCAAACCCGGTCCCTAAAAAATGCCGTGCAGAAGTCGGATGTGTCGACCGAAAGGTGCAGATATCACAGCTTAGGCGTAAACAGACTGATGCGTGATGCCATATGATGATGGATGGCATCCGCATGTCTGGTTTTGTGTAGTGTGTAGATGTGTTCAGTCAAAACAATGTTCATGCAACAATAACAGGGCAATCCACATAGGACGTCAGTAAACTCACGACGTATAAAGTCAATGAGTCTTGAAACAGCCGTTGACGTTTTTCTTCATTATTTATTGTGGACGCCACAGTGACAAAATGGTTACGCAAATGTGTAGGCACATCAAACAGTCATTATCACAGCAACATTCAATACAGCAATAAACGGTAGACAGCATTACAATGATGAGTCAGATGCATGTTATATTTCAAAGTGCTGTAAATGTAGTCAGGTGAACAACTCCATCCTTTTCTATAACAGCCAGGAGATAACCAGATGTATGAGATCAGTTCACTCTCCTTAGTTTGACTTCAGCAAGACAGACACGTCTGCCGAAGTATAAATAATGTCCTCAAAAATATCCTCTAGATAATAAAGGTTTTCCAAACCTAGTTCATTTAACAAAGTAGCAAGTAATGGTCCTTGGTACCTGCATCAACCGATGCAGTACAATGCAGCGACATGTGAGCTAGGAAAACATCTCGTGACGACGACTTTCGCAGACAGGCTATGAATCGAAATCGCTCACGACCCAAAATCAATAGAGTTAATGAAAGAGTCAATTTACCTTGCTTTCATGAAATACACAGAAATATCACGCCTCCCGACATGTGGGAAACACTAGAGGTATTATCTCGAATAAACGAAATATCCATTAAGAGGACTACACATCCCTGACAGAACAAAAATAGCGGAGATCCCCTCTTCAACGAGGCATCTCTTTCGCCATTCCAAATCGCTCACTCCCACTAGTGGTGGGCGGAAACCGATCGACAAAGAAGCAAGACAAGTCATGCGCAGTCCAGCGCAAAACGACCACAGCTCAAACTTAACTGCATTCGATACCAACGCGAGAAGACAAATGCTTACCGAGAAAAGTGACTATAAATTCCAAGCAGTTGTTGCCCTTGCGTTATAAAACAGATATTGAAATAAAACGATGTTGCGAGAATTTATCACGCAACATATCACCACCTCCTCCCGATAAAAAAAAATGTGGAACATATTTTTTTTTTTCAATATCAAAGAGCAAGCGATAAGCGGCTCAAAACGCACGAATTATGCGCTGATAATTAACTAAATTGCCAAACAATAGGCTAATTATAGAGTGTCTGGTGAGGATATACCTCAACAGAAAAATAAATATGTCTCAAAAAATATTCACATCGGGGAGGTGTCACCAACACACATCACGTTAGCATGTAAACACAATATACGTATGCAAGTTACTATAATCATCATTAAACAGCATACTCTAATATTGTCTTTAAAAATGGATGTACAAATCTGATAGGAAAATTTAAATAGTACATTCTTTGACATGTAATGACATAAGTACATAGTAAAGTTAAACTACATGACGATCCAGGACATATGCTCTGGTATTCCGAGGGTAAGTACACAATCTAGAACTCGTAAGGTAAGTCCTCAGCTCAACAATGACATTCTGAGAAAGTACAAGCAATATAATGCTAATTAATAACTAATATGCTTCATAAGGTACAATACATTATTAATAATTGTGGCTGTTTAGTAAACTAACGGCCCTTATATTAACTACTCAGTCCTCCTCTATCATCTTAAAAAACGAACAGAAGAAGATGACAACAAAGCACGATAGTGTGTACATATAAAGTAAGTACAGATGTGCTAATCTATTGTAGAAATATAGGTGTGTTATGACTCTGTAATATATGGAAATATAGGACAGAAGTATTAGTTGGAGTCATGTGGGCATCTAGACAAAATGTCAGCCATCACATTATCCGCACCACGGATAGCTCGTACCGTGAAGTGAAAAGGTTGAAGAGCTATAGCATATCGAGTGGATCTCGAACTCTTCAAATTCTTAGTCTGAATAGCTGTAAGAGCTTTCTGATCAGTCTCTAGAATGAAATGTGCGCCCAGGAGGAATCTTTGTAGCTTTAGAATTGACCAAACCATCGCTAACAACTCACGGTCTAAAACCGAGTAGTTCCTCTCTGCCGCATTTAGTTTTCTAGAAATGTACATAACAGGATGCAGAGTATTTGCATATTCTTGCATCAGTGCTGCTCCAATCCCAGTGGATGAAGCATCATCCGAAGAACAAAAGTCCTATCAAGAGTAGGTAATCTTAAGATGGGAGGAGAAGAAAATATATTCTTGATTTGGTCTAGTGAAGATTGGCATTCTTCAGACCAACGGACCAGATTAGGCGAACCTTTCTTCAACAATGTTGATAGAGGTGCCATGATCGAAGATAAATTTGGAATAAATCCCATAAAATTGAATTAAACCTAAGAGACTCCTAACTTGTTTCTTCGTTTTAGGAACAGAGATGTTCAGTATTTTGGAAGTATTGTGGTCTTCTGTCTTCAAGAGACCATGACCAACACGATGACCCAGGAAAGAGATTTCACAAAACCAACAAAAGCTTTAGAAGGTTTTGCTGTCAAATTATTCTCACGTAGAGTGGACAGTAAGTCATATAACCCTAAATAGTGATCTTCCCAGGTATCACTGAAGAGACAGATGTCATCTAAGTATGCGATGACATCCGAACGATGTGACAGAATTCGACGCATCATGCGAACGAAAGTGGCAGGGGCGTTCATGAGACCAAAAGGCATAACATTCCATTGAAATAGACCCCTAGGTGTAGAAAAAGCAGTAAGAGGTTTGGCATGCTCTGCTAAAGGCACTTGCCAATAACCTTTAGACAAGTCAAGTTTAGTGAAGAATCTAGAATTAGAAAGTCTAATCAGTAGATCTTCTAACAAAGGCATCGGTTCAGCGTCGAACTTTGTGACCTGATTCAATTTGCGATAATCAACGCAAATTCGTATGTTCTTATCCTTCTTCCGGACAATAACCATGGAAGAAGAATATGGTGAAGTCGATGGTTCAATTATATTTAATTGAATCATTTCATCCAATTCCTTTTCCACTTGCGACTGAAAGTGTATAGGAATAGGATACGGCCTAACCCTAATTGGATTATTGTCGGTAAGAATTATGTCATGTTCTATGACATCTGTGTGTCCAGGAATGTCAGTGAGAACATCCTGAAATGTTTGTAACATCGACAAGTCTCGTCGATGTTCGTCACCAGAAAGATTAGGAGAAACAGAAACGTTTTTCCAAGATTCCGTGGAATGTAATGGAACCACTGGAAGGGGAAGGTTGACATCAGAGAAGGTAGCTTCCTCATCCTGAATGACAGACAGGGATGAATAATGACCGTGAGGTGCAGGAGCATCATCCGTTGCCTGGAAAATAGGCAGCAAATAGTCCGGACGTTCGTGAAATTCCGAAAGCATGTTTATGTGGAAAGTTTTATGCTTTCCATCAATATCGACCACATAGTCAACATCGGAAATCCGAGAGACTATTGCATACGGACCTTTCCATGCAATAAGAAGTCTATTTTCCCTACTGGGGAGTAGGACGAATGCTTTGTCACCTGGACAAAGTTGTCGTAGACATCTATTCTTGTTAGCAAACTGCCATGCCTTCTCTTTAGCAATTTCTGATGAAGCAGTTGCTAGCTTACATGCCTCAATGATCTTTTGTCTAAGAGCAATGACATACTCATATGAGGATTGAGTTTCATCGCTAATATCATCGGCAGTGATGAAATCGTGTAATAAAGACATAGGGCCGCGTGGACGCGCGCCAAAGACAAGTTCGAAGGGAGAAAATCCTGTGTGTTCATTAGGGACTTCTCTATAGGCAAAGAGAGCCGCGGGTAAAACCCTGTCCCAATCTTGAGGATGATCTTCAGTTATCTTACCAAGCAAAGTCTTGAGCGTTCTATTCAGACGCTCAACTAACCCATTAGACATAGGATGGTAGATACTACTGAGAGATCGTTCAATATGTAAGGTAGACATTACCTGTGACATAGTGTCAGATATGAGTTGAGTGCCATGGTCTGACAATATTTCTCTGGGGAACCCCAAGCGAGAAAATATCAACCAAAGAGCATCTGCGATATCTGTAGTAGATATGCTCTTAAGAGGAATAGCCTCTGGCCAACGTGTGCACATATCGACACATGTAAGGATAAACTGATGTCCTCTGGCCGACTTGACCTTAAAAGGGCCAATAATATCTATGGCCATTTTCTGAAACGGCCGAATAGGAATGTCAGCAGCCTGGATAGGCGCAGCATGTCGTGGTCCTCTAGATTTGACCTCCTGACATACCTTGCATGATCGGCAGTAAATACGAATGTCCTTATTGACAAAAGGCCAAAAGAAAGCCGCAAGGACTCTCGACTTCGTACGGGCAAAACCCATATGTCCAGCACATTGCGAGTCATGAGCATGTTGCAATATTTGGACTCTCATGCTCTTGGGAACAAGAATTTGCGAATGTGCCGACGTAGCCGAATCTTGTACCATACGTACAAGTACGCCGTTTCTCATTGCAATCCAAGATTTTCTATTTGTATCCTGATTCGGATCACCTTTCTTCGCAAGAACGAAGAATTTTTTTAAAGAAGAATCTTCTTCTTGCAATTTTATGAAAGAGTCACGAGTGATCACTAAGTGACTATCTTGGCTATCAACTTCATTATCACTATTCAGTGAAGTTTCGGGTGTTTGTAGAGCTTGTGCTCTTGTAACTACTGCATTTGTAGCTTGCATGTTATTATCTTCCCAAGCAGCAATCTGCTGTGGGGTACACTCCCTAACTCCGTGAATACGACCAATAATAAGGTCCGCAATAGGATTAGGTAAGAGACAAGCATGCACATCTCCAGTAAAGAAAGGAGTGGCAATGCGAATTACAGCAGTAGGATATTTTTCTAGAGTGCCGCCAAATGTGACACATTTAATAACCCTTCCTGTAGCACAAGATGGATCTACAAGCGATTGTCTAACACCAATAGTGGTGCATCCGGAATCGAAAAGTAGTGAGACCGGAGTACCCGGTTCGAATAAAGTACTGCATTGGGGGCATTTGTTTGCTCTCTCAAAGTCAAAAGCAGAACTAGTGACAGCGTCAAAGTTTTTACTATCAACAACATGATTACAGGCTGCCTCAGTTTCCTGTTGTACAGCATTAGCCTGCTGATATCTCTTTTTTTTGTGTTGAGATCTACCCCGACTATTATTACCTCTGAAGTTATCAGAGTTATTATTATCTCTGCAGTTATTATTGTCTCTATTGTAATTGTTATACTGGTTCGAATTCCAGTTTCCACGATTACTATCATGTTCACATTGATGCGAACATCTATTTGTTTGGTTTTGAGGTCTTCGGCAGGAATAACCTCTATTACCATATCCTCTTTTGAAATGCTTATAATTATTAGGGTGATAGTAACGAGTACTATCAGGTTGTCTCCAATTCTTCGAAGAAGAATCACCATGAAATTGATTTCCATGATTTTGACAGAAATTACCGCTACTCTTTCTATCAAAATTTTGTTGGGATCTACGAGCAAAGTTTTGACCATACGGAGCTGCCGAAGCAACTGGTAAACCTTCTTTCACCTTAGAGTTACCCATGGTTATGTGTGGGTGCGCAGTTACGTATTGGCAACAGAAATCTTCCATTTCTTTTATTGTTTTAGGTTTACGTTCATGAAGGAAAGCAAGGAAAGACTCATTGACAGACGACATGACTTTGTCTCTAAGTATTAAGTCCATAAGTCCTTCATAAGTTTTTTCCGTCTTAGATAGTTCAACCCATCGTGAGAAAGTAATGCGTATTCTTGCAATAAACTCGGAGAATTCAACTCCATTTTCAGGTAACATGTTTTTAAATTGTAGACGATAGCCGTCTTCGTTAAGCTGATATTTCTTTAACAAAGCGGCCCTGACAACCTCATAATTGTTCTTGTCAGGTTCATCCACCATATTTAATATACTTAGAGCTTTACCTGTCAGTATCCCTGATAACTGATAAACATATTTTGCTTTGTCTATGTTATGAGCTGTACATGCTTGTTCAAATCTGTCCAGATAGAACATTATGTCATCGCTGGAAGGACTAAATGTTGGTAACTTAATCTTAAAAGTATCATTATTAGCCTTACCAGAAGATGAACCCTTGTTTGAATCATTACCATTACTCATGCTTGTCAATTTCAATTTTTCCAACTCTAAAGCTAAGACCTTTTCTTCATGTTCCATTTTTGCTTTCTCTTTCCTCTCATCAGACTCTCTCTGTAATCTTCTTTCCTCAGCCTGAGCCTCTTTTTGAAGTCTTTCATTTTCAGCTTCTTTTTCAAGTCTTTTATTTTCAGCCTCTTTTTCAAGTCTTTTATTCTCAGCCTCTAGCTGGAGTTTTCTTTCCTCAGCTTCTGATTCCCTTTTTTGTTTTTCCATTTCCATTTGGAATCTTTTTTTCATCC